>BLKM01011323.1:114919-136475 GCA_013340265.1 Coptotermes formosanus | reverse complement strand
TAGGCCTCCGATCTACACCGGAGGCCTATTGGGGGGGGGGGGGACGGCAGTGGAAGTTGTTGGTCGACCTGTCTTAAGTGACTTACTACAAAAAGGAAAGCCTGATGCAGCCTGGACTGACACGGTTCCGTGTCTCTTGTCGTCTGCTTGGTGTCAGCTGTAATTCGCCGTCTAGCTTTAGTGCACGCTGTTGGCATGGTTCATCGCACAGTTCGTCAGCCCACATCTGATCCCCTGTAATAGCTTCTACATTCAAGGCACGGACATCTCTTCTCCTCCTACCTTGTTACAAGAGACGTCTTCATTCACTCCTTTCGTACGATAAGTTTATCGGTTAAATGTTACACGCTACTTTTATCTTCACTTGGAAGAAAACTTTGAGACCCTCAAAACTGTAGACAGCGTGTAAGCTTATTATGTTCTTGAGTGTGCACGGCTGAGGCCCTCTGGCTTAGTTCGGTTCTGAACAATGATCGAGTTCCAATCAAAGGACAGAAACACGGCAATCGGGTTGGTTGGTTGATTGGTTTGTTTGTTTGTTTGTTTGTTTGTTTAGGCCTTCGGTAAAACTGATGTACAGGACTTACTTTCATATGATCTTGTATGGCTTGAAGACATGAATGACAATACACTCGCATTTCTTCTTATGAATTTCAACAGAAGTCGTGTCTATATGTACCATATCAACAGCATGAGATACTTCATTTCTGTCTTTAATTTTAATTACGGCGTACGCTTGTGGCCACTCGCTTGGTGGGATTGCGGGTTCGAATTTCGCCGCGGGTATGGATGTTTGTCTCTTATAAATGTTGTGTGTCGCACAGGTAGAGGCCTTTGCCACCGACTGAGCCATCGTGATCTAGACTAGCCTTCTAACACTTGATAGAGTCCCTGTGGCTGTCTTCTATGTATTTACATTTGCACCCAATCAGTTATCATCTGCTTAGACAGAACCTGCTGCATCTCATTCACAGTCTTAATGGTGAATTAACATAAAGGCGTATAGCGGGAGGCCATTTATAGCTCCACTCATTCTTAACCTCTGTGCTAGATAAAGGTGAGTGATCAACTTCAATCCCCCGTCTCTTTAGCCCCGGCAAAGGACCCCTGTAGGCCTGCGCATGGAAGAGAAGGCTGGGTGGGTCCCAGAAACGGTCTGGGGACAAATCTGTTGCGCGTACTGAGATTCGAACCCCGGATTTTTCAGCTTGTAGCGTTGCCGCTATACCACCTATACTATACCGGGTACTACTAAGAATTATATAGGCCGTATATAACTTATGTGGTCGCGGTGGCGTAGTTGGTTGAGGCAGTGCGCTACAAACCGAAAGGTCGCGGGTTCGATTCCCGGAATTGGAGTTTTTCATTGACATAATCCTTTCGACCGCACTATGGCCCTGGGGTCGACTCAGCCTCTAACAGAAATGAGTACCAGAAATATTTCCTGGGGGGGTAGAGGCGGCCGGTGCGTAGGGCTGACAACCTTACCACCTTCATGTGCCGACTGTCTAGAAATCTGGGAGCCTCAACCTCCTGGAACCCTAAAGGCTTGTGCAGGCCTGTAATGGGGTTGCTTTAGCTGTACTTTTTTATATATATAACATAATATACGCTGTGTAATAGAGTCACTAAATTAAGGCAATAAATAATGCCTTATTTTAAGGTAGAACGAGCGCAACCAGCATCTTGCTTTGCTTTTTGTGAGGCAGGAAGCACTTTGAATTGTTTGGTGCAAAAGTTCTGAAACGTACGTACACATAATGTACGTTTCATTTAATTAGATCGAACACGACAAAACTTACGGAAAAAAATTTATTGGTTATAAAAATGTGTTTGTCTTCTATGCAACTTTTATTGGAAATACTTTTCATTCCAATAAATTTTCAGCGAGTTATGTTCGAACGGGCTCAGAAATAAATGTGAAGTTTCCATTACTTTATACCGATTTTAACCAAGGTTTTAAAGGCTTTACGTTGTTCGCAAAATGCTGCGGCGTTGAATTCCTTGAATATCCGTTCAAACGTTTATCGAATTCTTAAGTGCCTATTGACGGACAGAGCAATTTAAATAGACACTCCGCGGCTTTGCGAACGTGTCTAAAATTTGAGGCAGTACTTTGTACTTTGCGTGATAGCGTAGTTGGTATGGCAACTCGCTTGGGGCTGGAGGGTCCGGGGATCGAAGGCCCGTGAGGGACAAGATATTCTGCCCCGGTCCAGACGGGTTCTGGAGCCCGCCCAGCCTGCTGTACAATTGGTACCAGGTCTTTTTCCCAGGGGAAAGCGGCCGAAGCGTGGCGCTGACCACCCTTCACTTCTATCGTCTAGGTTAAAGAAAGATCAGAGGTATAGCTCTAATCCCTCACTGGGCCTTCGTGGCCTGTTGTAAGTTGAACTTTACTTGCATTCTGTGGTGTCTACCTACAGATCTGTACGGTATCATCACTGCGAAGACTGGATATGAATTGGCAGCGCCGCGAGAAATTTAAATTTACTCATAATTAACTTCGATTTCAGGCTTCCGCCGCGAAGTTGATGAGACCTGCGGTCTTATGGGATATTAGCGGCGTCATGTCGTACACGTAATTGTTTACCGAGGTTTCGGGACAGCGTATCTGTGCCATCTTCAAGGGTCAAGAGTCCGAGAGGACTCCTGACCATTGAAGATGGAACCGATAAGTTGTCCCGAAAGGTCTGTAAATAATTACCACACGACGCCGCGTAATATCGCAGAACAGCGAATACCTCTTATTCATCCATCCATGTATGGTGCTACAGCCCCTTCCGGGCCTTGGCCTCCCTCAAAAGATGCCTCCATTCGTCCCTATTTTCAGCTCTTCTCCTCCATCCCGGTATCCCTGGTATCTGTAGTGAATCCCTCTGAACAGCATCCGCCCATATGGCTCGTGGTCTTCCCACTGGTCTTGTGTTGTAGAATCTCCCGTTATCTCTTACTCAGAATTATGTAATTTTCTTCGTTATTAGTATATTTTACCCCCCGGCATCCCTTTCCAAGCATTTTCCTTCCGGCGGCCTCAAACTATGCGACGAATTGTTTGGTACTTGTAAGGCTGTACATAAGGGGAATAAATGTGGCTAATTAATGTAAGTGGTCGTTACGCAGACAGAACCTTGGATCGGAACTCATTCTTTATGCTTGTTGGTGGACTTGCAGTCAGTCAAGATGATAAATGCCAGCAGGTAGGAAGACAGTATTAAATACTTTACGACACTACGGTTAGACAGCGTACATCCAGACCGCCAGTCATTCACATTCGCACGTTAATAGTAGGATTTCCAGGAATGTTGTTACAGATATCGTGACGTCATTTGCATCCTGGAAAATGTGATTGCCATTTTCCTGCCTCAAAATATGGTTTCTGTTAAAACACGTCGAATATCCCGTTTTATTATCGTTATTATCCTTTTAACTCCCTGAGGGGTGGAGTTAATCTGAAGTATATTTGAATTATTTATTCCGAAACTAAACTTTACAGAAGGAACAAAAATCTGTTATTGACTGAATTTTTTTTTTTTGGAATCGAACTTACTGATGCAGCTAGTTGTGTTCACTAGAGAGAACAGTACTCATATGTTTTCAGATACGTTGTGCATATTACTTTGCTGAGAGCATATCCTTGCAAAGTACTGATTTATGCCCTTTGCCACGTAAACAATTCTCTTTAAGATTGTGTCTTCCTCACAATAAACGCACTGAGTGTAAATATGCAAGACTTCTGGCATGTTCAGGTCTACAGTGTTAAGAAGTCTTGGCCTTGCTGCCGAAGGCACTATGATCCTTCGAAAAACTGGTAAATACTTGCATTTTGCATATCCAATCCGTAGCCTAATAATGAAGGTAAGAGAGTTTTCTTGCGTTTGCTAACTGAGGCGTGGAATTGCTTGCAGGCAGCCAATTAAGGTACCTATGAAACTTTGTATTTTCATTCCGTGCATTGTCGGTAACCAGTTCACACTACTCAGTCCATCAAAATGCACTATACCGTTCCCAGATGTTTATATTACAGTATCACTTTGAACCATGCTACATGTTTCGAGCTCTTATGGACTCATCATCAGGGAACCAAGTTAAAGAAACACGGCACAAAACCAACAATATTTGCGTAGAGTAAAAAGGTGTAAAAAAGTCAAACATTTAAAATACAGGCCTCCTCATTTTCGAGGCATCGGGATCACACTCAGACACACCACACTCGGTAGGACTCCTCTGGACGAGTGATCAACCCGATGCAGAAACCTCTACCTGACAACACATGATTTTCACGATATACGGACGTCCATGACCCGGCGGGATTCGAACCCGCAATCCCAGCAAGCGAACGGCCGCAGACCCACGTCTTAGACCGCGCGGCCACCAGGATCGGCGTCGGCTATATTGTAAAACATATGGTTTTCATTATTATTTATGTGAAGCATTTTTCCTTATAGAGAAATGTAACGTAAAAGCGGGAAGTTAATTATGACTGTATACTGTGATTGTATTTTTGCTACTTCCTGTTCTTATGTGACATAAACCAACATATATGCCGTTGTGACGTATAGAATCTTTGTCCGCACCTGTTTTACTTACCTGTTGTAGTGTGTGTGCGTTATTTTATACATGATTTCTAGAAACGGAGTCCGATGTAGCGTATGAAGGTCAAAACAAAATTAAATAATACCCTGTATGAGATGAATGTATGCATGACGCTGAAGATGTAGATAATGACACCGTGAAGTTTGGTAGGTGGTCACAGATATTTCAGAGAAAAGTGGTACCTCCATTTTCAGGACTATTTTTCTTTATATGGGATGAAACTCGGTCTGTAATTATGAGAAAGAACGAACGTGCTTGATCAGGAGACGCTCTTGAAGGAATTCTGAACGAAGGAAAAATAGTAATTTTAACGTTTTGCATCCCCTTTGGTGTATGCTCTCAATATTTTACATAAAAATTTGTACCAGGAATATTTCCTGGGGGGTAAAGGCGGCCTGTGCGTAGGACTGACAAGCTTACCACCTTCATGTGCCGATTATCTAGAAATCTGGGAGCCACAACCTCCTGGAACCCTCTGGGCCTGTCCAGGCCTGTAATGGGACTGCTTTGCCTTACATAAAAATTTTACATAAAAATTCGTACCAGGGATATTTCCTGGGGGTAAAGGCGGCCGTTGCGTAGGGCTGACAGCCTTACCACCTTCATGTGCCGATTATCTAGAAATCTGGTAGCCACAACCTCCTGGAACCCTCTGGGCCTGTCCAGGCCTGTAATGGGACTGCTTTACCTTACATAAAAATTTTACATAAAAATTCGTACCAGGAATATTTCCTGGGGGTAAAGGCGGCCGGTGCGTAGGGCTGACAACCTTACCACCTTCATGTGCCGATTGTCTAGAAATCTGGGAGCCACAACCTCCTGGAACCCTCTGGGCCTGCCCAGGCCTGTAATGGGACTGCTTTACCTTACATAAAAATTTTACATAAAAATTCGTACCAGGAATATTTCCTGGGAGTAAAGGCGGCCGGTGCGTAGGGCTGACAACCTTACCACCTTCATGTGCCGATTGTCTTGAAGTCTGGGAGCCACAACCTCCTGGAACCCTCTGGGCCTGCCCAGGCCTGTAATGGGACTGCTTTACCTTACATAAAAATTTTACATAAAAATTCGTACCAGGAATATTTCCTGGGAGTAAAGGCGGCCGGTGCGTAGAGCTGACAACCTTACCACCTTCATGTGCCGATTGTCTTGAAGTCTGGGAGCCATAACCTCCTGGAACCCTCAGGACCTGTCCAGGCCTGTAATGGGACTGCTTTACCTTACCTAAAAATGCAGTCAACAGCCAACTCCTTTTTTTATTAGGAGGTGAGCGACTAGTTTCAGGCTATGCTAGGCCGTCATCAGGCTCCTTATTACAAAAATATGATTATAAAACTCTACATGCTATAAAAGAGGGTAGGCCTAATGCTCACCTCCTAATAAAGAAACGAGAATAGATAGTTGGCTGTTGACTGAATTTTTATGTAAAATATTGGAAAAGTAGTAGGAGGATCGACAAGTTATAGAATGGGTTTTAGACTTTAGTTACTTCTCACAACATTATTATGGTGGTTATAGGGTTGAAAATTCATAAAAGTTTGATTTTGTAGACCTGGGTATAGATTTGAGAATAATATTAAAATCGAGAGGCGGGATATGATACTGCAGACTGGTTTGAGGTTGCTCAGAATAGCGTCCGCTGCCTGGATGTTATAGATAATGTCTTGGATCTTAAAGAGTTCTGTAGAAGTAGAAGGAAACTCTCTACCAGCTGTGTGACCGCAGCCCTGCAACATGACCTTACGCAGTAAGGAAGGTTGTCTGGAAAGGAGAGTTTTGATGTGGTATCGCGTCATACTTTTTAAAACAAGTAAGGAATTTTAAGCATGTATTTATATATATTTAGTGGCTTCTAAACACTACGGGGTTTTTTTTTTTGCTCAGTTAATTTCGGAAATAATGTGTTTGACATAATATGTGTGATTAATTTTCACCCACAGCTCTTACATTGGGGGCCCCCCCCCGCATTTTCCACTACCCCAACCCTTAACATTTTCCGCTCCGATAAATTTAACGAGTGTCGTTAGAGGGCTACATAGAAAAACGTGTAGGGCTTCTAGTCTGTTACCGTTGTGCGATATTAACCACAACTGAAACGCGCCGACAAATTTCATTAAAAGTTTCGAATATGAATTCTGTATATAAGCAGTACAATTCGCTACACGTCCCACACAAACCATTTATTGCGTGTAGTAATGTTACATGCTTTGTGTTGCCACATAGGCCTATGTACGTGTATACATATCGTCATCAGGCTGCATTGTGACGTTTCAAGTCCTCACGGTTCTGCGGTGGGTACTGTCTTTGAGAAGGTAGACAAATCTATCAGATTACACGGCGACATACCTCACAAGGTGATTTTTGGGCTCAGTTTTACACACTTAAAATACGTCAACTTGAGCATTAAAGTGACTTGAAGTCAATTAAAGGTTTTAAAATTGTTTTATAATGAATTTGTTTTACCGCTGTCCTGAACATCGAAGCTGTCACTGGATTTCGCGGCGGACGTTGGCTGTTTATGCGATAAACATGCCGTGCTCGGTCAGGCGGCAGAACAAACATCCTGTATATGGGCTAGAGTGTTTTATTCTCTACACTCGCTTCTTAATATTCGTCCCAGTTCTCCTGTGACATTCCGGTGTTATTGATTTTAAATATTGCGTTCCCGATATTTCGCAAAATTCGGTTCGGAACGCCAAGTGTTCAAGGGTTTTCCAAATTATGAAAATAAGACTGATGTGACAACGCGAATGAGCATTTTCACTTTCCCACAGCGGGAGAAAACATCTGTAGAAATATCACAGCCAGCAACTGTCTACTGAGGGGAATGAATAGGAGAGGTAGAGGAATGTGTAGATTAGTGCTTATGGAATCTAGAATGAGGCTGCGAAGGATGAGGAATGGATGTGTGAAGAAAAATCAGTAAGTGAATTGAGTGAGTTTGTGTAGCATTCTTCCCATGACCGTTTCTTATATTTTTCATATCTGTATGTCATAATTTCATTTTTACTGTCTCATTCTAGTGATATTATACAGTCAAATTCGGTTATAACGTCATGAAGGCGACTGAATATTTTGTGTCCTTATAAACGAGTTTTGTCATAACCGAGTAGTGTAACATTATTGTTAACAGTGAGGAATTAATTGATACCACAGAATATCTGAAGCTGTAGACAAGATGTCGTGTAAACCGATGTCATTATAACCGGGTGCGCCTGTATATTATTTTGGTTGTCTTATTGCAAAGCGGTTTAGAATTTTTCTTCTACCTTCTCCCGCCCGCCACCTAAATGTTAAGTGTCCTAGTTTTTTGGTTTTTAGAAATTGAGATCCCTAATGCATAAATGAAGTATAAAATGACTGCCATAGTGGCACTGGACCGACGGGCGAGAAATCCGACAGAGAATATAGGCTGGAGTTATTGACGTATAAAGTGACAGTATTAATCATTCAGGTGTGTCGGCCAGTCCTGCACATCTAGATTCTCATAAAAAGCAAAAAAAACCCACGCAGAGTACAGGGTTTACTGACACACCGCGAGGGAACCTTCGGAAAGTTTGAAATGGCAGGGCTTCCTAGTGACCTCCCAGCGGCAGTGTTTCACGAGCCTACGGGCGGCCACAACAGTAATAACATTCGCAGTGTTTCGAAGTGACATTACTAGGTAGGTAGTACT
The DNA here is from genome assembly GCA_013340265.1 of Coptotermes formosanus. NCBI lineage: Eukaryota > Metazoa > Arthropoda > Insecta > Blattodea > Rhinotermitidae > Coptotermes > Coptotermes formosanus. Next base: position 128,203 of record BLKM01011323.1, on the reverse strand, counting down.
AACTAACTAACTAACTAACTAACTAACTAACTAACTAACTAACTAACTAACTGACTGACTGACTGACTGACTGACTGACTGACTGACTGACTGACTGACTGACTGACTGACTGACTAACTAACTAACTAACGACACTAAACTAACTAACTAACTAACTGACTGACTGACTGACTGTCTGACTGACTGACTGACTGACTGTCTGACTGACTGACTGACTGTCTGATTGTCTGACTGACTGACTAACGAACTAACTAACTAACTAACTAACTAAACTAACGACACTAAACTAACTAACTGACTGACTGACTGACTGACTGACTAACGAACGAACTAACTAACTAACTAACTAACTAACTAACTAACTAACGACACTAAACTAACTAACGACACTAAACTAACTGACTGACTAACTAACTAACTAACTAACTAACTAAACTAACGACACTAAACCAACTAACTAACTCAACTGAGACGAGCTCTTGAAGAGCTAAAATTTTTTCAGTCAAAAATTCCCCGCATTTTAGTGAACCCGATTGTTCATTACCGTGTTTACAACAGCTCGCCACTTGTTCCTGTTCTGAGCCAAATAAATCCAGTCGATGCCTCCTATTCTATTAGTTGAATATTCACTTTAATATTATCATTCCATCTACGCCGAGTTCTTCCAAGTTGTGTCTTTTACTCGGGGTTTGCAAAGCGACATTCTTCTCAGCATAAGCGTAAGACAATAATAAGGATATTCTATACCATAATATACATTTTGTATTTTTAACAGTAGCTGCAAGCCGTAGTACAGTAGCCCTCGCCCAACGCGGTTTGCCAAGCGTAGTTATGATGATACGCGGTTGAATTAAATATGCGGGGGTGGGAGGCGGGGGGCGAAATTTGGCGATTGCTGAAAAAATTATGTACACGGGGATAAAGGCGGGCGGTTTGTCTGGATATTGCACAATTAGAGCCGTTACTGCATTTGGTTTTGTCTTGCCAGTTACTGAAGCGCGCAGTGAGGTGAGTCAAGGCGACGCTGGCCAAGTCTGTATCTCTTAAAATTCCAAGACTGAGGGTTATTAGAATGATGTTTAAAAATTGTTTTTATCTCGGTAAAAAACACTGCGTTTCCATCACAAAGGCCAATCGGTTTACGTTATTTAAGGATATAATGGCTGTTTATTCTGAGAATGAAATAAAAAGTTCAGAAAAATTCTGTGTTACATAGTTGCCACATTGCTTTAAGAGTTAAATTGCCTGAATGATCGGACCAGCTTATGTCAGTTCAGGTTTTAATATTCATGACCCTCTACCCTAGTACTCATTGGCCCATCGGTCGGAATCCCTTGTCCTGCCGACACTCCACTCCTTATCGCCGGTGTCGGTCTGATCAGGGCCATTTAAATGTATTAGATTCTGAACAAGGGTGTTATGTGAAGACACATGAGGTCCACCATCTCGTGGCAGAACACGGCATAAACAACTCTCAGACATAACATACTTGTTTTTGGGGCATCAGCATGAATCATCGCGTGACTAGGAATGCACAGTCCCTAATTATTGCTTTGGTAACTGAAAATTCGTAGGTTGCAGGTGTGTACATTTAATACATGTTGTTCGGCGAAACGGATGAAACGTTTTTTTATCTGGGGGGGGGGGGGGGCGGGGCGTGAAAATTTTTTGTTTTGATAATTTTTAGATAATTTTTACACGAAACCTGAAAAGAGGCCACAATTCAAGAAGTTTCTTTGCAGCTTATCTCTACGCCAAATAAAATACAAACTGTCGTTTTGTGGTGTATGCTAAACAACATGTAAGGAAGAATAATGCCTTTTGTTCTCTGATCAGGTGTTTTAAAATATGCTTTCGACTAACACATAGAAAGAAGAAATAAACGTAAAAACGGATAACATTTTAATGGGTAATATGTAATCCTGTTAGACCGCTTGACGCCTTGACACTTCTTTAAAAATTCAGTTCCAGCTGTTTGGATTTCACTAGTATTTTTATTATTTGTAAGCCGAGTGTCACGTCCACACACATTAAAATGAACGCCAGAATTTTAAAAATGTCAGCTTTTTTTTTGTCTGTTTGCAAGTATTCTGTTTAAAGTCCCACACTAATAATTGCTTTAAACTGAAATTATTTAATTCTCTGCAACAAAGTTTACTTTCTCATGCTAAATAGTAGCGATATGACAATGTTATGAACATTACTATGGTTCGGATTTCTTTCTCGGGAATCGAAAGACATCGGGCTCTATTTTTGAACATCCCGTAACCTCATTCTGGTGAATTTTATCAGTAATAGTGGTTTTAAGGCGACTGGATATGGGTATTTGAAACTGCAGCTTTGCGTCAATTTGAACAATATTCCACAGGACGTGACTGTACTTGCATTGCTCTTTGCAAAGCTAAACGTTCCATAAAACGACTCAAATAGCCACATTGTGGTTTCAAGCAATTTCTGGAGGTTATGTTGTATCAGTGATTATCTTCACAAAGCTGCCTGGACTGTGTGGGCCTTGCACTTCTATGGCCTTAATGCATACATCTGGACGTCGTTTGTGTGTTCTGATACAATTACAGGGCCAGTACGGAAATTTAATTTTCGAAATAACATGGAGAAGGAAGAATATCATTGTAGTATGTCTTAATTGCGCTACGTGGAACTGAGTTTCGAGTCTCAAATGTAGTAATTTTGATGTTTCTACCTTTATTTCACGTGCAAGGTAAATATTCTGAATCAAGAAGTTGAGGGACATAAGGACTTATCTTGTCGTAATGACTGTACTGGGTTCATTTCTTTTGTTTAAGTGCTTATCGTGTGCCCCATTACATGTAAAGTGCTTAGGTTTGTAGAGTACTTTTTAGTCTGTACTACAGCTAAACAAAAATCCCTTTATTGGTATATAGATGACAGCTGATAGCCATCCATAAGCCTGATAGTATGTTGGTTACAGAACCAACAGTGCCACTACTGAACGGGGTACAATTATGTACATGTGCATACGGGTACTTCATTATTAACGGAATTAAATGTAACAGTCCTATAACTGACGTGCCGTTTGTCTAATCCAAATTAACCACTTGAAGCATAAAACCGCTGATAGAGAGAAAGAGATTACGAAATTACAGTAGAAGAATAGGTGAAAGGGAAAGTTTTGGGAGAAGTGAGATACAGTTCATTTGTTAGAACGTTCCTACGATTCGCCCGCTCGTCCTTTGGATAAAAGTAGTGAGAAATGTAAAAGAGTACAACTTTCTCTGCCTATCAGGTGCGCAGGATGGTTGAACAGCGAGTAAACTAGTGTTTGAATACCATCCATGTTGACGAGGACAGAAATGGTTCCCGAAACGTTGGGTTACTCGACCGTCAGTCGCCCGAAGCTGCTGCTAGGTCTAAAAAGTTTTATTGAATTCAGTGGCCGTGAAATCTTTAGATTGCATAAGGGCAAGGCATTTGAAATTTTTGAAGCATGACTTTGAAGTTTATGTATTTAACATAAAAGATGTTTCAGTTCCTAGGACACGGTGAACACTATCTTTCCGAATGCAAATCCAAACGGTCAATGCTGTTTCGGGAAACGACAGCGGTTAAGTGTGAAGCGCGTTTTACGCAATGTTACACTGTGTGACAAAACGTAATAATCCATTGTTAAAGCTGTTGATGCATGTACTTAATTCTATGTTTTAAAAGGTTAAAACTATACCAGTCCATCCCTATACCGTGTTAGGTACAAGACTGTACTAAGTCTGTTTGAGGATTTATGCCTCGTTGATTCGAAAAGCTAAATGTATATCAAAAAAAGTGTCACGTTTACTTGCTTCGTGTTATTTGTCATCCAGTCTTCTGCCATCATATTTCTTTAGTGTGTACCTCTGAGCCCTTCCCCTTTGATGCACTGTGATTGCTGTACATACCTGAAACAAGTGGGGAAGTGACTGCTACATCTGGCACGTTCGCTCTGTTGCCACTAGAGTTTCACTTCGTGAATGTAAACTTCTGATACTCTGTTTTAATTGCGTAAAACTGATAAAACTGACAGTTCAAAGAAAAACACATACATTCGAGCATTTTAATGTTTATTTCCATCTTCTTTACACACCACACAAAGAAACGTAGTCGAGTGTTTGTAGATACGGCTGGATTGCGGAGAAAGTTTATAGTTTGTGTAGTAACTGCGAGTAGTGGAGGTTTGAAGTGAGTTTTGGATAGGAAAGTAATTTATTATAACATAATCCCAAAGGAAGGTGTTAGTTGGAATGTGAAGGCGTGAATAGAAAAATAATGATAAAATGTAACAGGTTATACATTAGTTTTTTAAACATTAATCTTCCCATTGACACCTGAATTTTCAATTTGTTCAACTTCTGTTGAAGGCACTTCTGGCTTACACTTGCGTGCTACATGTCTCTCCCAGTGCACCCAGTAAACATGTAAACTAACAGATTATGCCTCGTATTTCTTGTAGCCTGCTTGCCAGAAGGATGATTAAAATAAGCGAAATAAAGACTAAGAAATGGTAGTGGAAGAAGTGTAGACTGCACACACTGTCCTTCCAGGCCTACGTTTTCAAAAGATTTCTCTTCCAAAACTTTTAGTGCATTATTTGTGTGCTCCTAATGATGTTTCCATTCCACCGTAACCTACATCATTTGACTACGGTATCGAACTGGGAAACGCGCTGTTGTGTAACGATACCGCAGTTTGAAATAAACTTCCGTGTTAGACAAGTAGTCGTAAATATTGAAGCACTATTTGCTCGTAGTGCACAGCGTTTTATATTTCATTCCTTCGTAGTTCAATGTTTAAAATTTCACATATTGGTTTCACATTAGCACTGAGAGCTCGAAGGAGGATCCAGTTGTGTTGAGGGAGGAGGGTAGTTGGGCCGCAGCGCCGCAGAATGGAGATACATGCTTGCTTGTAACGGGGGAACGGAAAGGATTAAGCGAACAAGAAGTTGTAATAAGTGATGAGATTTTAATGGTAAGGGAGGTATATGTTTGCTTAAAAGGTACTTCTTGTTCATATTAAGGTATGACGCAGAGATATTGGGGTGGACCAAGGCTGTTAATGTAAGATGCTACTTGCACAACAACATTTGACGCGATCTGTAAGTTAATGGCTTAACTCAGTTCGTACAATATTTTGACACGTTTTAATCTTTTAATATTTTAGGTTTAGTATTGTATGTCATTCGTATTAATTTTGTATTTTACCTGCTATATTTATTTAATTTTAATGTATAATGTCTGGAAATCTTCTGCGATATAGATCAGGATTGCCCCTGAAGATAGCGATTATACCAAACACGTCGGGTTTGTAAGAAATAACTATATTTGATGAGTGTTGGTAGCAATTTATTAATATTAACCTTTTAAAGCCTAGCGGTAACTTTACATACTACTAGGTGTAACATTAAAAAATTCTACGTTGTGCCCACATTGCGTTTATGTGTTTTGTACGGATCTCAGAACAAACAGCAACTTTTGCCTTATAAAACATTAAGAGATTGGTTTTTATAACCGAAGTGGAGAGTGTTTACAGCGCGGTACGCACTGAGTCCTTATATAAAACAGATACGCTTCGTCTCTAAAGGGTTAATATTAATATTATTGTACTGTTGTGCAAGGTTACAGCGTGCTGTAAAATAGACCAAGGCATTTATTTGCATGTTTTATTTGAGGTTTTAACAGTGCTGTCGATGAAGATTACGGTTGTGTTGGATATGATGTGTTAGCCGTTAATGCCTTACTTCTGTTTCGGACAGGTTTGCTGCTTTAATTGTACCGCTTGAAGACTGTGCTAGTAACAGTTCTAGAGGCGCTTTGTAATCAAATACACCTCTCACATCAGACAGCGTCGGACCTAACATTGTCATAAGGGCCGTATTGTAATTGCATGTGAGGAGATTAGAGGCCTCCTGCTGAATTTCAGCGAACACCGCCGCCTGCTTGTGATTGGGGACCGGGTATTGCACACTTTAGGAACTGTGATCTGACAGACATAAGCAACTTTAGCTGCGGCCGCGTGTCTGACCTCTACAATATGCGCAAACATGTCTTTCAGTTATCTTTGTTAAGTGACACTTGCAGGGACAACAAAAGCTTCTGGTCACTGGGTTCGTATTGTGTGTAAATATTCAGAAGACGCAACAGATGTCACTCTGCTCGCTTATGTAGCCTAACAGGTTAAACCGCTTCTGCTTTAACATTAAGGAACTTTATGTCTTGTTTAAGAGTGTTGTGTTTGTGTGTTGCATATACAGCAGGCTGCTGCCTTCATCTTCAGACCCCGAAGCAGGCCCTGAAGTTAGAGGCAGCAAGTTCCTCTGAAATGTTAATAACTTGTAAAAGCCTGCAAAGTGTCACATCCCACAAGACAGACCGTAATCTTCTTTCGTCACAACAATTTTTTGCATATTAAATTTTATTTCCTATTTTAAGCTGTAACTGAGAATATAATAGCGTGTTTTAAATCTTCAACTGTTCTCCTAAAACAGGCGCGCGCGACACACACACACACACACACACGCGCGCGCGCGCACACACACACACACACACACACACACACACACACACACACACACACACAGTTTTCATCAGCATCCCATCTGAATGTAACTTAAAAAGATAAGGAACAACGGAGTTTTGAAAAGATGGGAACTGTACGCAGGTATGTAAAACACATAAGGAAGCCAAAGCTCACCAATGGAGGTGGAGCTGCTGCTGCTGCTGATGATGATGGTTATGGAATATATATATATATAGTGTATATTGTAGAGGTTTTAGTAAACCTAGTAAGCCCGTGGATTAATTCCTTCAGCTGCTCCAGACATTCGTTGAGTTTTATAGAATCCAGAGAAGTGAACTGGCCAGGGCGTGACACAAAACAGCTCAGCCTGCATCCACAAGAAGTCCCAGTGTGCTGTAGTGCAGATCCTGTGTGTATGTGTTTGTATTTGTGTGGCTGTAAGGCGCATTTTAATTTGACAGTTTAGGATATACATGCATGTGTTCGCAAACGAAGCGATAAGATGCAAGTAGGACCTACGAATGAAGCGGCAGATTAGATGAGCAACTTGGGGCATTGAATTGTCCTGGGGAGAAATTAGATAACAGAAACAGATGACAGAGACATGTTGTTAGGAGAGCGAATGCTGGGAGGCTACGGTCGGCTGGATACGTGAATCGGACGGCGAAAACAAGAAGTGCATACAAAATTTTGACGAAAAAATCTTGGAAATCGGCCATATGCAGACTTGAAAGAAAATGAGAAAATAGTAAAAAGAAGGATGTTAAGGAACGTAGTTACTTCGGCTATGTAGAATAGCTGGTGAACCAATAAATCTAGAGTGAGGGTACATTTTTTTTTTCGTGCGGGGACACTGGTGCGCGGGTAGAAAATTTCTTTCGTGAAGCTGGGGAGACCAGTAACTGCGCTTCACGGACGAGCTATGTACAAAACGCTAGGGGAGGCAACTTACCCGGATAAAGTTAGGGTTTGTTACCTTATAGAACACGATATTTGCACTTACCAACGCCTTAGTTGTTTGTAACACGGCCTGAGATTTATCTAACCAGTCTCTTGATTAGACTACATGAGTAGTGGGTCGGTTTAAGCCAGGGTAGATGTTGGGAAGTCACTGTGCTGAGCAGCTTCGTTTCAGATCATATTTTAATGGAGTGAATCAGATAATTCAGTTAGTAGTCAGTAAAGCTATCAAATTACTTTGACACCTAATTTTCTACTAATGGTTGGGCTTCATGCTTTCGCTTCGCTAGATTACATGAAGTGAAAGGCCGAAGGGACAGCAGCAGGCTTAACACGCCGCACACAATTGGCAGATGCGCGGCGTTGAGTGAAACTGTGAATGAAATTCTGTTTATGACCACAGAGGAAAATGTCGGAATTTCCAAGCAGATTCTTGTAATTCATAAGCACGTATTTACAATGTGTGTTGCAATTCGCGTACTTATTGGCATATAGTAATAGAAAGTTGGCTGTCAGGTTAGACAGAGCTTCAGTAGGGTTAGAAACAGAAAGTCACAGCAATGTAACTTGTGTCTCTGTTTTAATCAGTGTGCCCCTTAGTCCTCATGTAACAATTACAGAAATGTTGAACGCATTTTTATGAAATTATTAATGGTATAATTAATACGTTACCCAAATTATGCGCTTGATAAAATACATTAAGAATTATAAAACTGCTGCATATTTTGGTAGCGGGGTGCCATAATCAGGGAGTTATCTGAACAAAGGAATAAAAGGCCAGTACGCTTGTGTAGGCCTTGTGTCGCCTTCATTAAAACGACTAAAGTATTAAAACTCCGGAATGTACGAAGTTAGAAATCATAAAATCACAATATTTTAAATTTAAATTTTTTTAAATTGAGATGTTCGAGGCAGAATTTTAAATTTTATTCTAATAAGGTTGGAAAATTTTTAGATAACACTGAATAATAAAATGACTGATGACTCAGGTATATCGGTGTAGAACTGTGAAATGCCTTCAGAAATAATTGTGGGGTTTTTGTTCTAAGAGAAGTACCTGATTAACCCTTTAAGGACGAAGTGTATATGTTTTATATAAGAACTCAGTGCGTACCGCGCTGTAAACACTGTCCACTTCGGTTATAAAAACCAGCCTCTTAATGTTTTATAAGGCAAAGTTGCTGTTTGTTCTGAGATCCGTACAAAACACATAAATGCAATGTGGGCACCACGTAGAATTTTTTGATGTTAAACCTGGTGGTATGTAAAGTTACCGCTAGGCTTTAAAAGGTTAAGCTGAGAGAAGTGTGAAGTGTTCCCATCACCAGCTGACAAATAAAGTAACGCCACTTAAGTGACAATATCTCGGTTGATTTAATATGACCGCCACAGTACTTGTTGAGGACCAACATGAGATAACTTAGGTGTAATTTTTCAAAATTTACCCCTCGAACGCGCGAGACACTGAGTAGTGGGACAGTTTTTGACAGACGACGGCGTAGCGTACGTCAGTTGTGTGACCATTCCGGCATCTGTTTTTAGGAAGTAATCACCGTTCTGTTCCAATATTAATGCTGTGCTTTGCAATCGATGGAAGCAATTCCGTCCAGAACCTGTTTACTGCGACCTGATCGTCCGACGGTCTTGTCAATAGTCGCTTCCCACTCATGGCACTAGATGCGTTTGTTTACAGGATTTAGAGTTGCGGTTTTACCGTCCTGTCTCAATTCAGTTACAATCCCATTTGGGCCCATACTTACGAGGCTATCAAAATTTCCATCAACTGCCACCCACTTGGCTCTAATTTTCGTCTGTTAGCCTGGTGAATCACTGCTTACTAGAATTAAATTTTCTCCACGAAACAGATGCATCGAAATTTATGCTTTTAGCTGACAATGGAAGAAGAACATTTTCCGAAATTCCTTGTTTTTGACTTGACAGCGTAGGATGGAAAATGTTCTCTAAATTTGTCAGTTTAATCACACGCCTTCGTCATAAACATTTAAGTGTATGTGCGCTTACTGAGAGCGTCTAACATATGGATGGACCTGTTAGAACAAATTTTGTGGATCATTGATAACACAGAGAATGAAAGTGAGGGTAGAAATTTTGGGACTTAGGGAAGGGATGGAAGGTTGCTGGAAATATGTGAGCGGTTTTTTGAAAAAAGCAATGGGGATTGCACGTGCAGGATTTGTACTGTTTGAATAAGCGAACGAACTGGGAAGAGAAAGTTATTCAGTATTGATTGAAATTATGGGAGGGGGGTAGATCCAAATTAAAACGTGATGGGATGAGGTATCAGTTGGACGGCAGGGAGAATAGTACTGGTCACGTAGAGTAAGGAAGGGAGTGGATCAATTGAATGTGGGGTTATCTGGGGTAAAGGTCAGGGCAAAAATAGAAATTGTGGACAATAATAAGTGGTAGTGGGTACTAAAATGCAAAGCGTGGAAGTAAATGTGAAGGATAGTAGCGTTAGTGCTACAAAACTTGAAAAGAAATCGGCAAAAGGAGGATTATATAAAAATATACACGTGAATAAAATGGAGGTATAATGTGGTGGCAACTAGTTGCATGTAGGCTGCAAACGATTTGATCATCTTTAATGCGAGAGGAAGAATTATGGCATATTTCTGAATGTGAGGAAAGAAGAAGTTAAAGGCAAAGTATTACTTATAATGGGTTTTGCAGTTTGGACGCAGAAACAGGAATATTGAAGACCGATACAGGAAAGGAGAGAATGTATGTGAATTTAGATATTATGTTAGTACATCCAAGGAGAAAGGGGACCGATAACAAACAGAATATGAGCTAAAGTGAATGTAATATTGCAGTACAACATTACACGCTGTAAAACGAGATTCAAGTAAAAGGGACCAATAAAGAATGTTGTTATGAAACTGGAAGGAGTGAGGGTGTTGCTTGTATGCAGAATGTGGGTCATGATTACAGGTTATGTTGCTGTTCAAAGAGAAAAGCCGAGGAGAATGAGGTTAATTTGAAGTGTAAACGGAGTAAAAGTATAAAACAGAAGCGGTGCTGTACATAATGTGATCAGTATATAGGTATATAGCCGATCCCGGTGGCCGCACGGTGTAGGGCGCGGGTCTGAGGCCACTCGCTTGCTGCGATTGCGGGTTCGAATCCCGCCGGGGGCACGGATGTCTGTCTCTTGTGAGTGTTGGGTGTTTTCAGGTAGATGTCTCTGTGACGGGCTGATAACTCGTCCAGAGGAGTCCTACCGAGTGTGGTGTGTCAGAGTGTGATCGTGAAGCCTCGATAATGAGGAGGCCCTGGCCCACTGGGGGGCCTGTCGTGCCATGAAAAAAATGTATATACGTAGCCAAACACAGAAGAGTAGGTTATGACAGCGCGGGTCATGTCAGATGACAAAAGTAATTAACTGATTAGTCACTCATTCATTCGTAACCAAATTACAAGTTCGATTGTCAAAACCTACTGTGCTTGCAAGGATAGGCGCGTTCATATCTTTCGTCCCACCGTCTTTACGCTCATAACAAGTGAAACATTGTCATCAAAATTAATGTAGGCAGACTTTGCGAAAAATTGCCGAACTTTGAATTTTGGTTAAAATTGGACAAAACTGAAAGGAAATAAATAAATATATATATATATATATACACACACACTTACGTGTGCATGTCTCAAGGATACGTATGTGTATCCATCGCTTCACGCGACAGACAGGAAGCTTCGAGTGCACTGAGACTGTCAAAATGGGCGCCATGATTTTCTTTCAATTTTGTTCTTATGTAAAACGAAGCGTATATTAAATATGATGTTGTGAGACTTCTATGCTGATATATTTAGGCTTATTTAATTTCCTTTTAGTGTCTGGAATCATGATTTTTACGGCTTCTAACGGAGCCTCGAAAGTTAGCAATCACGAATTGAAAACTGTAGAGCACATGGCAGATTGAATGTGCAAGAACGTCCCTAAGGGTACTTTTTCCAACCGGAAGTGGTACTATTTTGCAACTGCCGCCTCTACCTTGGATGGTACGTGATTGAATACGGAACATTGATTTACTGAAAATGTTAAAACTGACACGCACAGACCCGAAGTGTTCGGAGACCAACCAGCGTTAGTGCCACTTGTCCGTCACAAATATCACGTGCACTGCTCTGGGGGAAAAAAAGCCCCAGGCCTCCGCGTTGGGAGGCGTGCGAACAGCCGTCTGAACTACAGCGTGTCCCACCTGTGCGGTTTGTTACTGAATGTGAGCGATATTCTGTAGGCCTCTGCTATCCCACGAGTGGCTGGTGATAAAGAGCAACGCTGCGGCGGACCGCTATCGACCGGGCAGTGATTGCAGGATGAAATACTGCCACTATGTTCTAGATTCTTTCCTACGTACTTCCGGTCCTTTTTTTTTTAAATTATTGTTGGGAACAGAGGGGAACCGCAGCAGTGGCGAGTTGGACTATGTTGTTTTCCGAAACGTTGGCGTCTTTTAATCTTTGTATATCACGAATCTCGTTACAGGGAACGAACAGTTCTACTTCCGCCCCGTTATTCTTATCATGATATATGACGGTCGGTCTGATAATAAGTTTAAAATGTGTACACAAACGAGTTTCGAAAAATGAGATAACGAAATATGATGCTGAGGCCTTTATTCCAACATCGAAACACTTACACACGGCACATGGGCAGCAGATGGTACACATCAGACGTCAACATCATCAACGTTGGTATTTAAGCATTTGCACCACAGTGGCACTAAGGCTTGTATTCTGCTACAGAAAAATCCATTTACAGTTTGCCGTAGCCAGGAGGTGACAGCTTAGTTCACGTCGGCTTCTGTAGCAAATCGCTTGCCAGCCAGGTCCTTCTTAAGGGGTCTAAGCACATGCAAATCAGTTGGAGAGAGATCGGAACTGTAGGGAGGGTGGTCCTACCGTAGCGCTCTAAGCAGTCGTAATTTTGGTTTCCAGCATGGGGCCAAGTAATTCGAATGTGGTTTTCGGTGTCAAATTTGTTTGCTGTCAAACTGACGGGAAGTGCATTCAGGGCAGGGTGGGCTGCGAGACACTAGCGCCTGTGGAGGAGTAATATTAAAACAGTTCTTGGACTGATTCCTTGTGAGGCGTGTAAAAGATTAAAGTGACTAAGGTATAGCCCGATAGAGGAACGTGATGAAGAAAATTGACGAAGCCTTCAGGTTCCACAGAAGCAGGGAATTTCTTGCCAGCTGAATTATCAGTCACTTTTTCAAGAAATTTCCTGTCATGCCTACTAAAGAGACAGAACCACTTGCTGCGATGTAAAGTGTCCTACCGTGTCTCACAGGTACTGCCTATGTGGTATGTCAAGATGCATCTATAATTTGTGTGTGGGACACACCCACCAACGCTGGGATCTATCTCGACAAATTCCTCCGACGAAGGATAACCTCAGTATATGGCAGTGGTTCCTTTATTCTCCTGGTAGTAAGAATGTGAGGGAACACCCTGAATACAGAGTTTTATGAATTTTACCACTTATTTTCGATAACCACGAACAGCAGTAGACGATGTTCGTGGTTTCAGGCTTCCACCGCGATGCTGATGAGATCTGCGCTCTTCTGGGGTATTACGCAGCGTCGAGTTGTAATCCTTTACCGACGTTTCGGGACAAAGTATCGGTCCTATCTTCAAGGGTGAAGAAGTCCAAGAAGATTGGACTTCTTGACCCTTGAAGATGGGATCGATACGTTGTCCCAGAATGTCGGTAACGGATTACCACTTGACACTGCATTATACCCCAGATGAGCGCAGTTCTCATCAGC
>BLKM01011323.1:0-114636 GCA_013340265.1 Coptotermes formosanus | reverse complement strand
CAGATCTCAGTAGAAGATGTTACTTCCCAGAAGACTATAACCCCTTTCATTAAGAAGTAAATTTATTAAAATCGTCATCAAAGACTCTTTTATTGGTTGCAATACAACAGAAGTAATTTTTTGTTTGTAGCTTATTTAACAACGCTTGGAATATTTCCATTGTTGAGATCTGCGCTCTTGTAGGATATTACGTAGCGTCGCGTGGTAATCCTTTACCGACGTTTCGGGACAAACCTATCGGTCCCATCTTCAAGGGCGAAGATATCTAAGATCCTTGAAGGTGGGACTGATAGGTTGTCCCGAAACGTCGGCACAAAACTACCACTCAAGGCCGCGTAACGTCCCACAAGAGAGCAGATCTCATCTACATCGCGGCGGAAGCCTGAAATCACGCATGTTCATTGTTTCTCAGATTGTGTGCCTTGTGTTACGATATAGTAATCCGTGTGTGTTTCATAATTTACTGTCAGACCTGTCTTCCTTCAACAGACTGCGTTTTGTAACATGACCCCCCCCCCCCCTAATATTTCTGAGGGACGCAACGACCGTTCAGAAACTTGCATGTCCTCTTCCTTACCACTCTGTTGTCTACACCTATACACGCCACTGAAGGAAAGGAGAAAAATAATAAACGTTCAACAGAAACTCTTTAAAAGAGGCGGAGAATAAGAGGAGTCGATAGTGCGAAGGAATGTTGGTTACTCAGAACTAAGCCTTGGAGCTCGTAATGGTTCGGCACGGTGAAGTTACGCCGTTAGATATTTACAGCCAGTGGCAGATGTGTTGCGCCGATCCTAGTTGCCGCGCGGTCTAAGGCGTGGATCTGCTTCCGCTCGCTTGCTGGGTTTGCAGGTTCGAATGCCGCCGGGGCATGGATGCCTGTCTGTTGTGAGTGTTGTGTGTTGTGAGGTAGAGGTCTGTACGTCGGGCTGATCACTCGTCCAGGGGAGTCCTACCGAGTGTCGTGTGTCTGAGTGTGATCGTGGAGCCTCGATAATGAGAAGGCCCTGGCCCACTAGGGGCTGCTGCATCATGGGGAAAAAAAATTGATTAAATCATTCCAGTAAGGGCGATGCAATACATAGATTAGCGTGATGTGCTTGTATTCCTTTTTTCTAAAAACTCCCTGAGGATGGCACCCCGGTGCCGAAACATGTAGGAGTTTAACATTTGTCATGAATTGTATTTTATTAAGTGCGTATGTTGGTTGCTGTATTAATTCTCACACGCATTTTTGATGTGTTATAATTGGGACATGTTATTTGTTTCTCTTTATATTTGTTACATTAAGTGCCAGAAGCGTCACTTCTGTGCTTAACACTGTGCTTTGTTTTGTCACAGGTGTCATCTCGTACTAGATCGGTAATGTTGTTCATGGGTTCTTAACTTTAGTGAATATTACGAAGTACAGCTGAACGCGGTTAGAGCGACACCCGTGTATAACGACGCAAAATGTTCTGTCCCTTTCATGACGTTATAACTGAGTTCGGCTGTATTTTGCAGAAGGAAACGTTACGAAATATAAAGCACGATAGCAAGGCCTGTAAGAATAACCTGTACCACATGCACATCCTCACAGTATCATAGTGCTGCGTCAGGTGATAATGTCTAGACACTTTCTTTTGGCTATGTTTTTGCTCTCTTATTGTAATCCTATTACAAAAACCAGAATCATGCATAACTTAAGTAAGCTTCCTAAAAAGAGACTTTTAACGGCTAGTCTGTTACTATTTAGCAGGTCGGTAAAATGCAGCACCTGAACGCAGACTTCTTTCGTAGTGGAATAGTGCACTTTGTGATTCCCCGTTTTTAGGTGTTATCGAGTAATACAATCGAGTGTTAGAGGTCGGGGCTTACGCTAGGAAAGAGCACTAAGCCTGTCCTACTCTGCATGCAGGGCGCGCACTCCGTTTTCATGTAAGCCCCCATACTTGTGAACATTTTCATAAGACAGGCGTACCAAAGTTGCGTCATAAAATTCAGGCTGGGATTTATGAAATGAAGTCATAAAGTGTGGGCCTGTGTTCATGGTAACGAGCCTTTTAGGAACTTCTCATGTGAGTAATATTATGAATCCGTGGCCTTCCCTAATTCGCTCACAACTTCTTCTTCTTCTTCTTCTTCTTCTTCTTCTTCTTCTTCTTCTTCTTAGTCCTTCCCTCTTCTACCTGCTTCTTCACAGCAGGTGTTGAGGGTTTTTTGTGATTTCATTTGATCACATTCAAGCATACACCAAAGTCGGTAGGACTCCTCTGGACGAGGGATCGGCCGCTTACAACTTGTGAGTTAATAATCCCTATTAGCTTCTGTTTCTTAAGCCCAGGGCTGTGGAGTCGGAGTCGGAAGGAATTTTGGGTGGAGTCTGAGTCGGTAAGAATGTACCGACTCCGACTCCGACCTCAGTCTAAAATCTTAACTAGATACTCCAAATCCAGAGCCCTGATAGCTACAGTAACCATTAGACTTATACCTAAATATAGGTTATAAGTCAAAAAAGCAGCCTGATGGTTCACGTGGTGGTGATGAAATGTCTTGTAGGTTTACCATTATTAATACATATTGAGCTTTTATGAAGGAGTCGGAGCCGGAGTTTTAAAAATCGAGGAGTCGGAGTCGGAGCTTTTGTGTGCCGACTGCACAGCCCTGCTTAAGCCTCCCTTGTGGTGAGGAGTGGGCAAACCAAGCAGTTGCCATCGACTGGAGAAGGGTGATGGCGCTAAGAGTTTCAAAAATTAAGCTCGATGTAGGCCCGTGTTCTCAGTTCTGACATGTGGGGGCCGCGGTGGCGCAGTTGGTTGAGGCACTGCACTACAAACCGGAAGGTCGCGGGTTCGATTCCCGATGGTATCATTTTCATAATCCTTTCGGTCGCACTATGGCCCTGGGGTCGACTCAGCCTCTAACAGAAATGAGTACCAGGAATATTTGCTGGGGGGTAAATGCGGCCGGTGCGTAGGGCTGACAACCTTACCACCTTCAAGTGCCGACTGTCTAGAAATCTGGGAGCCTCGACCTCCTGGAACCCTCAGGGCTTGTCCAGGCCTGTAATGGGACTGCTTTACGTTTTAGTTCTGACATGTAATTAAATACGTCGCTATTTGCAGACAATGAAGCCTTTATCTGTAACTGAGAGCGTACTTTTAAAAGAATGTGTTTCTTAAACTGAATGTCACAAAAGTCTGTGAAAAAAAAAATTTAATGCACAGAACTAAATCTACGGATTTTGTGGACATGGAACCAAAAATAATTAGAAACTGGGTAGGTAACACAGCTGGGCTTGTAGTAATGGGTAGAACTTTCACACATTTGAATTGTAATATTTCAAGGGGGGAACGTTTCAACAAATACCTCGGCTTTTTAGCGGTATTATCAAATCAAACTTTATTTGGCCAATATCTAGATTAACCTTTTAAAGACGAAGCGTATCTGTTTTCTATAAGGACCCAGTGCGTACCGCGCTGTAAACACTCTCCACTTCGGTTATAAAAACCAGTCTCTGAATGTTTTATAAGGCAAAAGTTGCTGTTTGTTCTGAGATCCGTACAAAACACATAAACGCAATGTGGGCACCACGTAGAATTTTTTAATGTTAAACCTGGTGGTACGTAAAGTTACCGCTAGGCTTTAAAAGGTTAAAGTTATAACAATAGAGTCAAGGTATGTGTAACGTAACATGGAGGCATGCTCGCGAAACCTTTGTTACCGTAGAAAAGCAATGTGTTTATGTTTTTTACATGACAGGAATTACAAACACTGCGACAAATGGAATATAATGGGGATATGCACTTCTTGTACTGAAAGATGAACACAGAAGGGATCGGTAAGTTATAGGCTATATAATTACTAATTTATAACCATTGCTGGTCTCAGCATAGCACTTAACAGTGAATCATCTGAAGCGAGTAGGAATTGTTAAGTCCTCCCCAGAAATATTTTTAACCCCCTAAAGGACAACGGCAGCCGCATGCATTGACATTCAAGAATTATCCATTTGGCCACGTATTTTATTTTTCTCCTTCATATTGTTCTCAGAACAAACAGCTCTTCCTCCCTTAAACTGTATTACAAGATTCGTCCTCGTAATGGAAATGTAGTGTTTTCTGTGACGTGGGGGTTGAATTTTGAAATATTATTTACGTGAAATTTGTGCTTCGAGGTTGATATCGAAGGATGCAGAATGCGTTTCTGTGTTAGTTCGTATTCCATGAACCTTCAAGTATATTCTGTTCCTGTTTTCGCCGTCACTACAAAACTTTTAGACGCCACGTGTGTATGAGGCGCGCAGCTGCCTGTTATTGTGCGTCGTTTCAATAGCAGATTTTCTTGGCCACAGTCTGCAGACTGGGGGATAATACACGAGTACATTGAGTTGCTTTCTGTCCGCTCGTCCTTTACACAACTACACTCAAAGATGCCCACAATTGTAGTCTTTAAGACAATTAGAGTGAGGGGGTTGAAGTACATGACTGGCCGGGTTTTTTTTAAACACTCTTTTATGCTATTCGTACCGGTGACTAATACATTAACCAACTTATGCAGTTAGGAGTGAGTCGTTCAGTTTTACATATTTTGTTGAACCATATAGCTGCATTTTTTCTTATAAAGTCTTCTCTTTTGTATTTTTATGGTTGTAGATGGCTTGTACTTGTTGAGCATTCACATTTTTTATGTTATTCATACCGTGCATATTCTTACATTTGTTACATTAATCAACTTATGCACAAGTTGATGAATGCATTAATTTTCGAAAAAAATTTCTGCGCCGGCTGTTTGAGTTCTCACGGCGGGGTGTGGCCGGAAATGGTTTGGTAAATGGTGAAAAACGTTTCGGACCAATCTGCTGCTCCTGTCTCCAGGGCAGGTATAGAATATGGAATAAATATATTACCTTAAAACTAGCACAAACCCTCTACCTTTTATTGACCTTCTACTTCTTGTAATCTATTTTAACGGAGCATCCTTTTGACTGGGCTGGGCAAGCGTCCCGTATTTATTTAATTCGGTTACCCTCCGGGTTAAAATGCAGCCGTCATCCCCATAGTAGCAGGGGATTTAAAATTCCGTGTTCCAGGTCATAAAGGCGGGGCCATTACAGTTACAACAGCAAGTGCGTAAATTATGAATCGAATGGGACTTCCATTTTCAGTGGCGTTGAAAATTTAATAGGCCGACAGAAATGCTGGCAGGTTGAGTCTGTGAAGCAGTCCACTCGCTATGCTTATATCTGCGCTCACAACGGGGCCAGTTATAGATGCTTCCGGCTGTTTACTCGTCCCGTGCCTGTCAAAGTACCGTCATCGTTTTTCCATTGCCTGCCTATTATACATGCAAGGTACAATTTGTCACCCGGCGTCCTCTGCTGCCAGTAGCAGGATGCGGATTTAAACACTTAAAATCGCTTCATAAATTAGGGGCTGGACCTTAACTTTCTGTGTCCTACCATACAAAAATGGTCAATCATATCAGCCCGCCATTCATTTTTCAAAGCTTTTGGTTAGAAATTAAATGGGTCTATCCCCATTCTCTTTTAAATCTAGCTGATTATAATTCTGTTGCCAACTACAAAAATGCGTAAAGTAACAACACGTCTTCGGCACAGATAATGCTGAAAATTGAAGTTGCTTTTTTGAGCCAATATTTCCAGTGATACGTTACATGTTCGTCCTTGTGTTCTTTTTGTTTTTATTTAACCCTGTAAATCACAGAGGTTTCTGTATTTATATTATTCATACCGTGCATTTTCTATAGCCAAATCACACAATATTCAGTCCAACAAAACGCACTCAATTGTTTTCATATATTCTGTATTTCGTGTCAGTCGATCCGACTGCCCCATCCTTCCACACATACTAAGGCACTTTCATAACATAGTACATCAGCGATCCATTACACAGCTAGTCGCCTACATTTTAACTGACCGCCGTTTTATACCTTTTGGTCTACATACAGATATGATTGATATTTCAGTTTTGTGAAATGCTACTTTGATGTGAATCCCTGATGATAATGACACCATGAGCGATCGAAACATGTAAGATTGACTACCAAGAAATACAGAATATATAAAATAATTGAGTGTATTTTGTTAGGTTTCTGCATGTGTCACCAATTCTGACATCATGAAATTCTACGTCTCCCACACAGCTCGTTCTGAGTCTATGCATTGCGTATAATTCTCAGAATAAACAGTGATTTTTTTTTTGCCTAAACACAATTAACCCGTGCGTCTCTGTAATTAAGATGCAGTGTTTTCTACGATGTACAGACTGCAGTTTTAAATACTGTTCACACGAACGTCCTGCTTTCAAAAGTCAAAACTAATAACTTTACAATGTGTAAACGGTCTTTAGTATAGATGTGTTTAAATAATGCGTTGACATAGCCTCAGACACCGACCGATTTACTGTTATACATCTGCTGGTAGTAATTAGATAGGAGCTGTGATTACAGCCAAACACACGAAACATGTTCCTGAAGATGGTAATTGTGTGATTGGTTCGTATTAAGAAGCTAGAAGATTATGGTGTTAAGGTATATAGAAAACCTTTCTCATAGGTTATACGTATGACAAGCTGAGTGCCTTAGTAGTAACAGTGGGAAATAAATTGGGAAACGAGGGCATATTGTGGGGTGTTGGCTCAGCTGTTGCCTTGTATTTTACCGATGTGAATGCCGCTTTGTATTGTGTTCTTACAAGTAGCGTATGGTGGGCGATTTCCAGTCAAAACGCTGGAAATTGATGGCACTTTTAAAGGGTCGTCCCACTATATTCAAACACATGACGGCTGAAATTATGCCATATCAATATAAGGAAGAAATTGTCTTTTTTTTTAAGTGCAATATCTTGCTGAATTAATGACATGTTTTCGTCCGCTTCATAGTGCTGTGACTGAGAAAGACTTCAGAAGCACATGCATTTACATTTTAATTAATGTGTCGATATACTTCATTACGTGTAGACCTACTCATTAATGCTGGAAAGATGAGCGTCTTTTTGTTGAATATATAAATTAATAAATGTATACGCATCGTGTTATTTACTAGTTACCTAAAAAGTTATAAGGTTTATGGGAAACTTATATTAGACAAGGAACGAGTGGATCAGTTCTGTTTATAACTTTGCTCGAAACAAAGTCCTCAATGTTAATGGTTTAAGTTGTGCTATACCATCTTCAGAACCTTAGAGAATAATATGACCTTTTTGTTTTCTTCACTTGCTCCTGACAAATGACGGTATTATATTAGAAAAAACACCTTCTACTACAACCACAAACCCTTATTTATTAACCCTTTAACCTTTTAAAGCCTAGCGGTAACTTTACATACCACCAGGTTTAACATTAAAAAATTCTACGTGGTGCCCACATTGCGTTTATGTGTTTTGTACGGATCTCAGAACAAACAGCAACTTTTGCCTTATAAAAACATTAAGAGACCGGTTTTTATAACCGAAGTGGAGAGTGTTTACAGCGCGGTACGCACTGAGTCCTTATATAAAACAGATACGCTTCGTCTTTAAAGGTTTAACATTAAAAAACTCTACGTGGTGCCCACATTGCGTTTATGTGTTTTGTACGGATCTCAGAACAAACAGCAACTTTTGCCTTATAAAACATTAAGAGACTGGTTTTTATAACCGAAGTGGAGAGTGTTTACAGCGCGGTACGCACTGAGTCCTTATATAAAACAGATACGCTTCGTCTTTAAAGGGTTAAGGGTGAAACATATTCTGTTTTTTTTTAAAGACCCAGTTCATAACGCGCAGTAAACACTCGCCGTGTCGGTTATAAAACCGACCACTGAAAGTGTAGAGGGCAAAATTCGCTGTCTCCCCTGGGATAGGTCTACGTACAAAACATATAAATATACTGTGTGGGCATAATGTGGAATTTTTGGCCCCTTCGCAAAATTGCGAAAAATCTGTCTGTCCATCCGCATGGAACAACTCGGCCGCAACTAGAAGCATTTTTATGAAATATGATATTTGAATTTTTTTTCGGAAGTCTGTAGAAAAAATTCAAGTGTCATCAAAATATGACAAGAATAAGGGGTACTTTACATGAAGACCTATATATATTTATGATAATATCTCGCTGAATTCTTCTTAAATGACAAAATTTTCAGACAAGATTTGTGGAGATAATGAAAACACACATTTTATGTTCCGTAAATTTTTACCGAGAACCTTGCGTGTATTATATAATGTGGAAAAATATGGTAGAGCCAGACAGGCCACAAATGACACAGTGGATGGATATTGTGTGCTGGATATTTAAGGATACAACAACACCCTCGTAATATGTAATACTTATTGTCGTTCCACGACAAAAATGGTTACGCTAACGCGTCTCAACGTTGCGTTTATACATACGTTGCCTGCCTTGTTGAATGTTGAAACTAGCGGTACGTAGAGTAACCGCTAGGCTTTAAAAGGCTAGTCTTCATGGACCTTATCACTGCATAGCCAACTGTGAGCTACTGACATCGTCTTTAAATAAAGCAAATAGGTAAATAAGTAACAATGCTACGTGGGACGTTGAAACGTCCAGACAGGCAGTGTTCTGCGTTACAGTTGGGCTTACAGTCAGTCGATTGGGTAGGGGGGGGGGGCGATCAGCTGTTTGTTGACCGTCACTCGCCACTCGCCACTCGTTACTTGTGTAATCATGCTAATGGTGGTCAATGCTGCGTGCTGTTCAAGTGCTAGATTAGCGTGATGGGTTTCCGACACGGCGCAGCTACTGGTCCGTGTTGTCCGAAAGGTTGGAGTGCATATGCATGTGTTAAAGAAGAAGTGGTTTTTGTGGAACTGAAAGCCCACTAGGAAATAGTAGATAGCATGCACTGTGACTAAAACACGAAGTACCGAGGTAATGTTAAACATCGTATTTTTGTTTGGTCATGTTGTGATTTTGTATACTGGCTGCTAAAATTTTATGTAATTTATACACACAACACCCACTATTGTACGTATATTTTTATTACAAGCATTTGAATTACAACTTTGTTGTCCGATTAGGCTACATGTTTCGGCCAGAATTAATCTTTATCCGGCCTTAATACATGTATTTGTTTATGCTTAAGGGTCACTTATTATGTAAGTTAGTGTAATCGCTATCACGGACAGCGACGTTCCATGGAAATACGCGTATATGTGTGTGTGTGTCACTAATGTCTCTTATTTGACTAATATTTAATGTAAAAAAGCTGGCAGGTGGAATGTACCTTTAGTTTTTATCGATAACTTATTTGTAAGTGCCCTGCCTTCGAATACAGGGCACTTGCAGATGAACAGCCACGTGATGGAGAGGTCTCTAGACTTTATGAAGTACGTTTAATCATTCTGTTGAATTCAAGGTCAGTATAAACACAAAAATCTTTCCTTCTTTTTCAGTCCTTTTTTGAACTTGAGCCCTTAGCTTCTCGTTTCGTAAGCGCTGGGCGGCACTTGTGGCTATTTATAGTACTGCTACCGTCTGAAGAATGAGTGGTCGCTCGCTGCCGGCTCTAAGCAGAACCCAGCCATTTGGTCTGCAGGCTTCGTCTCTCATGGGACTCCTGCCTTAAGTGGAATAAAATGAAAGGTGATTTCCCCTCTTATTCCTAGGGATTTCTGTGCAGACAATTGATAGTTTATCACGTGATGTCTGTATAGAGGTCACTCCGCCAAAGAGAGTAAAAGATAGGAACAGCCTGGTAATGTAAACCGAGAGGAGGGGTTTGGAAAACGGTCAGTCATTCTTGTGGTCAGTCATTTACAACTCGCTACAATACACATTTTTCTCCCAGATAGCACTTGTTTCGTTTTCAAGAGGCATTGGAATTAAATCTGTAGCTGGAAATCTGTTATCCTTCCGTGATTTTTCTCAGTCCCTTTAAGGAAGCACCGAGAGATTCACTCAGATTTGGTAAAAACCGCTTCCTTCCACACTCCTCTACATCCATTACTTACTGTTTGTATTTTTATAATTGCACTTGAATTTTTTTTCGGGTGGAAGACGTCATCATCCTGGTAACTTATTTGTTAAGAGGAGGCGACCATACCCGTGTACGTCATATCCGACTCTTTATGCGACTGAGAAACTAGCAACATATCAAGCATATAAACATTTTAACTACGTATGCTTCATTGTGCTGTTTTTTACATTTTGTGAATAGAATTGCGGAAACTGATATAATTAATATCAGTACAGTATTGTATTTTTATCACATTTTATTATGTTTTAAATATATTGGTGTGTAAACTCTCTGTTGATGGCGGGTGGCAGCAGAAACATGTAGGAGGAGTTAAAAAATTGTACCTCTGGGTACTCTGATAGTCCAAATGTTGCTTTTTGAAAGAAATATAATGTCATTGCACGGAATTAATAATATAAAGATATGCTCATTTCCGGTGTTTCAAGGGCGCTGACTGTAGTTTTATTTACTACTTGGTGGTGCAGAAATTAGGGACAATTTCGTCACTGCACTGGAACACATCATTCCACAGTGATATTGTGAATAGTGTGTAATACTGTCACATTTTGTTTCAGGTATGTGGCACTGCGTCTGAGCAAGGTGTTGCTGTGTACAGAAATTGCTGCCTGATCGTGCGTTTACGCATGTGGTATGTTAAAAATATTGTTCCATTTTATGTTACGTGTTAACGTGAAGAAAGTTTACAGCCTTCTTGTAAATTAAATACATATAACGAGTATCAGAGTAAGAAATTAGAAAATATTTTTTAAATAATACCATACGAATAGGTGGCCAGCAAAATGAAAGTATGTTTAAGCAGTATATTAATTTACGTCTTAATCAAAGAAGTTTTTTTATCGTAACTGTAAGAATTTTCCCAAAGGGACGTTTTCGAAGCACCCGGCTGAGAGAAAAGAAAAAGAGATCCAGAAAAAGAGATGGAATAGAAAACGTGTAATGAGCGACATTATTTTTGTCGGGGTGGGGCTCGGCAGGTTCCCAGACGATGCGAACTCCCCCTCCGAATGAAGCTATCCTGGACAGAAAGTTAAGTGATCGAAAGTAGACTGTTTTGTGGTTCTGCAGCTGAGAAATAAGTTGACTCATGGTCTTTATGGCGTTGGCCTCGAACATGGGACAGCTGCATGAACAGCAGGCAGTGCAATGTGAAATATTTGTAATAAGATCACGAAAACCTACCTCGAATTAGTCTGTTGCAAGCTGCGTATTGACTTCTATCCAGCAGTTCGGCGTACATGTGGCTGTATTATCCACTTTGTATTCCAGTCCTTAACAAAACATTTCAGATATCACAAGGTTATAGCGGCTTCTGTGTCGTTTTATGGCAATTTTGAGAAGTGCTGTTGTGTGTTGCCAATTCTCTGAGCTTTTAAAGCGGATAGTGGCTAGTGTTTTCTCTACAGTCCTCTCCATGGGACAAATTGACGTCACGAATGTGGTCCCAGCTGGTGGCGCTCAACACTTGTTCTCGCATTGGCGGATGGAAGAATTTCACAGCAGTGAAAGGGCTGGGAAGTTATCTGCAGTGAAATATAGGGACCGTCTGGATACAGTTCCGTGTCGCCGGTGCAGAATTACATACATTGTTGCTGATGTTTTACCTCTCTTCTTTCGCCCATTCAGTTTTGTGTTCTCCTTCATCCAGGCTCTGTGCTTCTGACTAGTTTATGGTGGTTCACGGCCCTTTTGATAGAGATGGATTGACTCCGCTGGGAATAGCCTCTTTGAGCGTGTATAAGGACTCGGTTTCATCAGAAACACTTACCACGGGGATATTTAACGCTTTAAAGCGCCGTGTGTATTATATGTGACGCTCGCTTTAACATTCTGAACTCTGCATTTTTCATGCAACAACGGATACTGTCGGAAGCTCTGTGAGGTACGGGCTTGTATAATATCAATCAAAATGCAGCGTGAAAAAATTAATGCTTGAACAGGGAGATGTGTACCCGTCAGTTTATTAACCCTTTAAAGACGAAACCTGTCTGTTTTTTATAAGGACTCAATGCGTACCGCGCTGTAAACACTCTCCACTTCGGTTATAAAAACCAGTCTCTTAATGTTTTATAAGGCAAAAGTTGCTGTTTGTTCTGAGATCCGTACAAAACACATAAACGCAATGTGGGCACCACGTAGAATTTTTTAATGTTAAACCTGGTGGTACGTAAAGTTACCGCTAGGCTTTAAAAGGTTAAGACCCCATTCTAAAGATAAGTCAATGGGCTGCGTAACTATTTGTCCAAGAATTTGTAATGTGTTGTATAAAATTGCCTTTGGAATGAAAGCTCGCTTCAAGAAGCTAATAGTATTCACGAACCCAAAACTTCGTAATATTCATAGCCTTCACACTTAAATCCAATCCATATCGGCTTATGCTATCGATATTATCTGTTATCTGCGGCGCCTAGGAATCTAGTGTTGGTCTGCTGTCTTCAGTTTTTTCGACTCAAGTTATGCACGCATTTATCGTCTCTCTCAGGCGCACAATGTATGCCATACCCATGTCACCCTTGTTGCTTAAATCACGTTAAAATCTAGTGAAGAGTACAAATTCTGAAGTCTATCATTATGCAGTTTTATCGTGGTTCCTATCGCCTTACCTCTTCTACATCCCGACCTTCTTCTAAGCACCCTATTCTCAAAGACACTCACTGTCTGATTTCTGTGTTTTTCCCTTAGGACAAATCGAGTTGAAAATCGATAGAGTAACGTAACATTTTGAAGAATGGAAGCAGAAGAATGTAGAGGAGCAAGCGGAGGGTTAGTGAGAGACGTTACATTTATGACAGGCTCACTGATTCAAGAATTTTGGCTCTGAAGTATCGCTGGTAATATTTGCTTGTACTTCAGGTTAATGGTAGGATGGGGAGAGGGCAAGGCAGTGGGAAGTGGATGTTTCAGTTTAGGCAGTGGAAAGGTTTTGAGCCGTGTCTTTACTGTGTTTTAGATCGGAATTTCCATGTCATTGTTTGAAGGGCTGCATTAGGGTGGAATTTTGATGTTACCTTTGGAATTTCATTCAATTTTTTGTGTTGGGGAAACAAATTTGTGTTCGTCGTTCTTTATGTAGGTTGACGTGGCATTGTTGTGGTGTCTGTTATGATATTTTAACGCTTTGGAGCATTCCATGCAACATCCGGTCTAATGTTCACAAGTGGATTTCACAGAGGTATTGTTAACACTGTGTCCTGTGCAATGAACATGCGCGTTGATGACGGCGTTGGTATGAATAGGGACCACTGGACAGCGCTAATGGCTCCGCAGTCTATTAATACAGGGACCTGCCGACCATAATGGCTGTGCGTGGCAAATAGCATGACCTTCAAAATTCGTCACTTGTTGAGCAGTTTGGAATTCAAAGCGGACGTGGTCTGTTTCTACAAGACGTTGGAGGTTCTTCTGGGATGTTATGCCTTGGCGGTTGATATAGGGTTACCAATGATTCGAAACATTGTAATGCCTTTCATCTGGTTGGCGTTTCGCTCTTCTTCGTCTGTGACCCTAAAGATGAAGGCATTACAAGCTTTCGAAACGTCGGTAACTATTTAACGGTCAACACGGCGATAATCTTAAATTTATTACGTTTCTGTGGTAGTTGTGGTAATCATTCAGTGTGTCGTGACTGGGAATGAGTAAGAAGGCGATGTCCTCTTTCTGTAGATGAATCTGTGGTCAGGGTCGAAGTGTTGGACAGCGACAGAAACTCGCTCTGTCGTCGCGCCTGTAGGTAACAACTGGATACCACGCACTAACAATATTTAGTTTATTCCATCCCCTGATGAAGGAGAGAGAATCAGTTACCGAAATGTTGTAGCCTGAAAAATTTTGAACTGTGGTCAGTGTCAAGAATATAATTTGAAATGCCTCACAATGTTCCCTCTAAGCTGCGCGGGTGTGCGGTCGCGCAGTAACTGAAATTCTCCCGCGCACACTCAATTGTTGCCGCGCAGCTGGAGTTTTCCAATTTCCATTGTAAATATTCTTATTGTGCAAATTGTGAAAAAAAAAACTTTTTGAGTGCCGCGCAGTCGTCAGGTCGTGTAAAAATTTTCTGTTTGGAGAATAGCAGATCCGCGCAGCTGTAAAAAAAATTCGAGGGAAGGTTGGTACCTCGTTTTCAGAAACCTGTACACTTTGTTTCACGTTGGAATTAGATTTTAGGTTTCTTAAACTCTGAACATCTACATGTAGGCCCCTGTGCGTGCGTGTGTGCACGCGCGCGTGTGCATGTGTGTGTGCGTGCATGTGTGTTTGTCTCTGTGTGTGTGTGTGTGTGCGCGCGGGCGCGCGTGTGTGTGTGTGTGTGTGTGTGTGTGTGTGTGTGTGTGTGTGTGTGTGTGTGTGTGTGTGTGTGTGTGTGTGGAATTTGCATTGATTTTATGAACTGCAGCAACGACTCTAAAAGGACGCTCTCAGTGTTCTGCTACTTCGGTTGGAGAATTCGTGGGAACATGGCAGGTCGTCGTGTAATAAATAATTCAAACTTCGCTGAGAATGCTCCACTTCGAGTCTTCTGACGCATGCGTGGATGCGGGTGCAAAGGACTGAAGAACTGATTTCTGTATACCTCAGGGGCGAGCAAACTTAAGACAGTGAGACAAGGTTGGAAAGGGTGTATTACTGATGTGCCCCACGAAATTACCAACAATATTTGTTGAAGTTTATTAAGCTTACCAAAACTGGAAACAGTGAAACGCAAAACAGGGAAGTCCCACGTGTTCTCCCTGTCTACGCCGTGAAGGAAACTAGAGGAAGAGCTCCACTCATTTTTAATCTCGGCACTAAATGGGCTAGGGGCTATTGCGCTATTGTAAAAAAGTGATAATTGAGTCGTTAAAGCCGTTACGGGCATGAGGAAGGGATGCAGTTTCGGTTGGCAAGTACTATCTGATGTTTGGGAGAGGCTTGCTGCATACATTTTTGGGATCTTTGTGGTCCAAGAATCTCATCCGATTAACTTACGTTATTTAACCACACTGTTTCGGCTACAGTTATTATACACTATAAATCGTCAAATGGTATAGGATGATAGTCATGAGTAGTGATAGGTGTTGAGGTTCCATTTCCACGTTTTCTGAAAACACTGAGGAAATCACACTATTGTAGGACAGTAGGCAAAGGGGCGTGGATTGGAATGATATCGACTGGTTGCTGAATGCAAGTTCAGAGCATTGCCGCTCTACTTAACCATACGTCATAAACTGTGTTTCAATTGCCACAGGCGTTGTAACCCTGTCAAACACAATGTGCTTTGACGCTGACTTGTGTCCCCACCGTGTTTTTAAGCCTTGCATGTGATTCTCAGAATGAACAGGTGTTCAATTTCTAAACAGCTGTAAGAGATTATTCTTTCTAGTGAAGACGTAATGTATTTTCGGTGAGAAGGGAAATTATTTTTAAATGCTATTTTTATGACTGTCAAATTTCAAAGGGTCAGAACACTGACGGTCTCTGCACAGCAGTTAGTTGACGGACCTAGTTTTGATTCCGTCACTCTTCTTTATTACGGATTCAGATATTTACTGTTGATTATTAGCCGTCGTACATAGGATAAAGTTTCTTAGTGGCTGATATATTTGCAGTCCACAAACTGCCTTTCACCACGCCTCTTCTGCAACTCTTTTCCTTCGAGCGTCGTATTCACATTAGCGGTGGTCTCTTTATCTAAGGCTGCGTAGATCGTTCAGGTCTCGAAGTACTGAAAAATTCTTTGCTTTAACTTTAGAGCGTTGTGTTTATAGTTTGATGACGCCTAAGTGCCTCATAATGTTTCAGTCTGTAAGGTAATCCTACCCGTAGAAAATGTTTTAGAAATCTTAGTGTATATAAGGCCATTACCGTGCCTTCGTGTAATAGGGGCTATTTAAATGTTCTTTAACGCAGTATTTCATTAACCAAATAGACAGTTAAATTAACTGCAAAGTTTGACTAACTAATTCCTTAGGAACTCGTATAATGCTTTGAGGTTTTGGGAACTGATTGCAGTGAATTTTAACATTGCGGCTATCTGAGATGCGACGACGTGTAATTTGGTAAACAGGCACCAAAGTAAGGCTGCATCCATCTGCAAAGCGGAAAGAACAGCACATTTTTTTGGAAAGGTTCCTACCTCTGTACAGGACTCTACAGGGTCACAAATGAGAAGACCGTCATCTTTCTTCAGTACTTTTCTGTCGGCTGTAAGACAAGTGTTACAACTCGGTGAGCAAACGAACTCGTGACCATGACTTCAGTGCCTCGATATAAAAAATTGGGTGTTATTTGATGCTCATTATACGGAGTGATGACAAAAGGTATATGAACACATATACTGAAATTTTAATTTTGAAAAGCGTTTGCAGTGCCCTCAAATCTGAGTTGTGAAGGAAAGAAACCGTGGCATAGCCTAGTCGGCTGGTCCAGGGGCGCACAAATTCGGGGTGCCAGGTCGCTAGGGGCCACTAAATTTTTTATAGTGGCGCCTAATATCCCACGTGCTTCATGCCACCATTCTGGCACTTAGAATTTTGATATGGCTCCTAGATTTTTGGAAAGTGTGAGTATCCATGTGTTAGTCGGCCTTTTTTCATGGAGGACCGGGTTCACATTTTGGTGGCTAGCACAAAGGAAGGCGTTTCTCCAAACACTTCTCTTTTTCCAGCCAGTTAATATTCCACAAATGATCCTTCATCCGAGGCTCGTACAGTAGGTCCAGGTTGAGGCAACAGGCTCAAGTTACCGCGGTACACGTGTATCCCATCCCACTACCAGAAGGAAACGAGCGGGTTACAGCCTGAATGGAGATATATCAGTCTCCCAGAGTTAGAAATTGTGTGACACGCTGTTTGCATAACAAAAGTGTTTACTAATGTTTACAAAGCAATTCCTATGTTTGATGCAATTTTTTAATCACTCCGTAAGCTATGTGGTGTGATTCATGTACTGAGAAGCGCAGTCTGAATTCTCCGAGTGTTACGCACTTGTTCTCGTTGCTATTACGTGACTAACGACACGCGTTCTTGTGATACGTGGTCTGCCTTGTTTTGTGGCAGTTTGTGTTCCCAAGTTGCTGAGCTTGTTTATAGTTAGAATTTGTAGCATTGCAACACACCTTGAATTGCGCACAGGCTCCCTGGCACATACACATGCACACAGACACAAACACACATCGTACTTTCTATTGTCTTGTTATTAACCTGCGGCACTCAACCCCCGGATGGCAGTTAGGGAACTTCAGCAGGTGGATGGGCGGAAGGTATGAAACAGTTTGGGTCGACATTAGTTTGGCATGAAAATGACATGTTTTATTTACTGGTATCCTTCTTTTGAATACGATACTCGTTATTCCGAGTGACAGTTTGCGTTCTGTTTGTGTTTTTCATATTTTCCTTAAGCTACCGCTGCTTAATTAAGCTGCTCTGAACGTTTCGTCATGTATTGTAATTACTGTGTTTGTGTGCAGTTTTCTACGTCCTTTCCTATATATACATGAAATTACAATATAGGCACCGATCCCAGTGGCCGCGCGGTCTAAGGCGTAGGTCTGCGGCCGAGCGCTTGCTGGGATCATGGGTTCGAATCCCACTGGGGCATTGATGTTCGTGTCTTGTGAGTGTTTGTGTTTTCAGGTAGAGGTCTCTGCGACGGGCCGATCCCTTGTCCAGAGGAATAGTACCGACTGTGGTGTGTGTCTGAGTGTGATCAAGTGAAAATAAACAACTTTGACACCTGCTGTGAGTAGGTAGAAAAGGGAAGGACTACAAAACGAAACAATATAGATTTAATGCGTGCAGTGTATAATTTATCATCGATTCCCTTGAAACGAATAATTACTAATAAATATGAGGAAGAAAGTAACAGCATCGATATAAAGGGTGTGACGCCGCTGGCGTGAGGAACAACATAACTGTACTTGTATGAGGAAGAATGTAACAATGCCGACGTTTTGAAACGACATGTGCTGAGGGAGTAATATCAGTTTGTTTTATTCTCAGTTTCGTTGGCACGAAAATAAAATTACGGTCGTGGTTTCAAATCATATAAGCCTGCAACGAAAAAGTCATATATTATCGGAGAACGTATAAAATGTAACGTGTTACCCCCTATAGATTCTTGCGAGTTCAGAGAGCGGCAGAGTGAAGTGTACATTGGGAGTTTAAACACAGCTCTGTGGTAGTGGTAGCAAGGCTGCATTTCTTTCTGGTCAACAAAGTGGGTAAGCTGGCCTTTTCTTCTTGAATGTAGCAGCTTCCGTGGAACGAACCGCACATATAGAGAATGTGGCTTGTAGTAAAATGAAAACCATCTATTATATGGAAAGTAACAGAGACTGGAACAAGTAAAT
The DNA here is from genome assembly GCA_013340265.1 of Coptotermes formosanus. NCBI lineage: Eukaryota > Metazoa > Arthropoda > Insecta > Blattodea > Rhinotermitidae > Coptotermes > Coptotermes formosanus. Next base: position 96,335 of record BLKM01011323.1, on the reverse strand, counting down.
TGTATATACGCGTATGAAACTATTCAGTTACTGTGTCGCAGGTTGCTGTGATACAATGTCCTTCGTAGCGAAAGTCGTTAGAAGTAGCTGAAACTGCGACGTTCTGAAACGTTTATTCTTGAGGTTAAATCCTTGAAGACATTTGGTCAGGTCTACGCAGTAATTGTGTTGGGAGTTATCCGTGGTGTGTTTAACCCTTTAAAGACGAAGCGTGTCTGTTTTATATAAGGACTCAGTGCGTACCGCGCTGTAAACACTCTCCACTTCGGTTATAAAAACCAGTCTCTTAATGTTTTATAAGGCAAAAGTTGCTGTTTGTTCTGAGATCCGTACAAAACACATAAACACAATGTGGGCACCACGTAGAATTTTCTAATGTTAAACCTGGTGGTACGTAAAGTTACCGCTAGACTTTAAAAGGTTAATATACAGTCGATCCTGGTGGCCGCGCGGTCTAAGGCGTGGGTCTGCGGCCTTTCGTTTGATGGGATTGCGGGTTCGAATCCCGCCGGGGGCATGAATGTCTGTCTGTTGTGAGTGTTGTGTGTTGTCAGGTACAGGTGTCTGCGTCGGGCTGATCATTCGTCCAGAGGAGTCCTACCGAGTGTGATGTGTCTGAGTGTGATTGTGAAGCCTCGATAATCAGAAGGCCCTGGCCCACTAAGGGCTGTTGCGCCATTGAGAAAAAAATTTTTATTATGCTGGCACCGCGCTACAAGCCGGAAAATCGCGTTTTCAGTTCCCGATGGGGTCATTGAAATTTTTCATTGACAATCCTTCCGGCCGCACTATTATCGGGTAGTCGACTTAGCCTCTAATAGAAATAAATACCAGTGGTATGTCTTGGGGGGTAAAGGCGGCAGGCGGGCAGGGCTGATAACCACACCAGTTGCGTGTGGCGATTGTTCAGAAAATCTGGGAGCCTCAACCTCCTGGAGTCGTAAGGGCCACTGCAGGCCTGTAATGAGGCAGAAAAAATATTTAATATTGTCCACGCCTACACCTGTCGTACTTTTTCACATAAATCGGGATGCAATTACCAGCACCATGCTGGTAGTCTAGTGCTTACTGTGCCAGTGCAGACATCTAGCTTCGACAATTGAAAGCTGTAAACCCCCGCACAGCGCAACAATTATGGTTCATTTGTTGTGCTCGTGCTTCTGTTTCTAAAAATGTCGTTTGTGTGATTGTCTCGAAAACCGTACGGCTAAAGAGAAAGTACTATTGGAGAGACGCTGCTGACTGTAGTCGGCAAAGAGCCGCTGTGTTTACCTAACTTGTTTTTAAAGTAAGTGAGAAGTGCAAAGAAGGGGAGAGGAATTGCAACAGGACGGACGAATAAAGGGATAGGAAAGCAATAAGGGAAGGATGGAGGGATGAAAATGCAGGTAAGAATAAGGTAAAGGAAGGGAAGCATGAGCACGCATAATTTCTTTGACATAAGGAACAAGAAGGAAGGAAGAAAGGAAGGAAGAAGAGAGGAAGAAATGAAGGAAGGCAGAAAGGAAGAATGGAAGAAATGAAGGAAGGATGGATGGATGGCTGGATGGAAGAAAGGACGTAAGGAAGAAAGGAAAAAATGAAGGAAGGAAGGCAGAAAGGAAGGAAGGATGGAAGGAAGGAAGGAAGGAAGGAAGGAAGGAAGGGAGGAAGCGGAAGAATAACGATCATCGGAAGAACAAATGAAATGGGTGGAAAAGAGATATGGGATATAAGATGGAAGGCACTGAAGGTATGGCAGTTTATAAGAGAGTTCGTGTTTAATTTTCAACGGGAATTACACTAGTGGCGATATAGGCGTAAAACAGAAGGAAGTAAACAGCTGATGCAGATGCGGAACAGAATTCCTCTTCCCTCTTCTTGGGTGACGTAAATTATTTGTGAGATGGCTAACAGAAAAGCGAAATAGAGCAAAGATTGTAATTACAGCATGCATGTTGCAAATGTGTTAAGAGAGAGACAGAGAGAGGGGCATGGCGCCGTCTTCGTCACGCAACTCAATTAGGAGCGTGTCACCTCGTCCAATAAGAACAGCAGCCGAGCAGAACGTCATGACACAAATCTCATCATATCTGCACAAATCTTGATTTTCATACAACAACTGCAGTGGTAAAAGTGCCTACAGCCATGCCACCTGTGTTTGTGTAACTCTGTTTAAAATCAAGGAAAGATCTGGCTTGGATTTGCTCTGCGGCAGTCAAACTTCCGAAACGTTTTCAGATTTATCGGTTTTCGGTGTAACTTGCAATGTGTTTGTCCAACAGATTGTCGCTTTGAGTTAATCGAAATTAAATTCGGCTTCAAAAAACCCCCTTGTTTTCTCGCTATCCTGGGTTTTAATGTGGGTGAAAAGAAGAACTATACTTTGTTAGAATTGTACTCGTCTCACGCTGAGTCAGAATTGCTACAGAAATTGAAAGAACCTGGCAAAAAAACCGGTACTCATAAAAACCGAGATGTGTAGGAAGTACATATTTGCATAATCTAATTATAAGAACAATATTAATAATAGCTGTGCAGTACAACTTCAGATTGTATCGTGGTGTTTATTCAATTGTCATTTTATATACAGTTACACAACATGTTTCGGCATTTTTGCCACCATCAGGTGTCTCTTTTAGAATCCTTCCATACAGGTTATTATGTAATGTTATTTATATTTAAGTGAAATCTCACTAAATAACATTATATAATAACCTGTATGGAAGGATTCTAAAAGAGACACCTGATGATGGCAAAGATAAATGCCGAAACATGTTGTGTAATTGTGCATAATGTGAAAATTGAATAAACATAAAGATAATATCTGAAGTTGTGCTGCACGGCTATTATTAATATTGTTATTACAAATTGACTTTAAGTGCAACGGGATGGCACACATAAGGATTTGCATAATCTGGTTTGACACCGGTCTGGTGTGTACAATTTAAACTAGGTTACTGGTTAAATCTGTAAAGGTCGTAACTAGCTAACTGTGTAACCTAACATAGCCGATATCTACATCCATTCCTCACCCTATGATGCAGGTTATAGAAATTTCAACAATTTAAGTTTTATTTTTCTTCTTTGGAGTCGATGTTAGGTATACGTATTTAAGATTTAAATTATATTTTATTTAAAATTTATTTATTTTCCGTGATTGTGCTTCGGTGAGAGTTACGTTTTATGTTATGATAGACACTACTGTATTCCTTAGTCCACCCATCAACCATCTAAATATATTATCAAACGGTGTAATTATCAATAAGTGTGTAAGCATAATATTATTTGTAATTGTCTACAACATCTTAAAAGGATGCAACACTCACGAATACCCAGGATGGCACTGGAATACCAACCAAAAGGCAAAGGCAACATAGATCGACCCAAAACAAGATGGAGAGATCAGCAGCATCTTCATGATTGAGTTTTCACAGGACAGGACTCAGGTGTCCTACATCTGTTTAGGTTCATGGTGATTATGGTGGTGATAAGTATTGTATATTAAAGTGATGGCCAAGTGGGCAGAACTCTTTATTTCACATTTTGGAGGACCTGGGTTCTTATCTCGGCCCAGGAACCTGTTAACACTAATCGGAGGTTTTTACTATTTTCCTCAGTCCGTGCAACCATATAGCGGCATAGTACCTCAAATTATGTCAGAACCTTACCCTTGAACAAACGTACCTGTCGAAACAGTATAGTCCGAGCTCTGAGAGCGTCGTTAAATAAAACATAAATAAATAAAACTTAACAGCAGGGCGTCGTAGAGGAGCCATGAGGCACCCTCGTTCATACTTACCCGTTTTGAATGGCACAGTTTTTGTTTAAAGCCTCTGTTGTAGCAAGACTTGTTAGTCGCTGTTTGTAGTGCTATTGCTAATACTAGAGGAAAGCTTTCTAATGTACCGTTTGTCTGTCATTATATATTAACAAATGCCTGCTTGGGTCGGAACACTGCGGTTCATTCGACTCTACCAGCTGCGAAGCTCGGTTTCCCTCGCACAGTGAAATTGTGGCTTTTCTTCGCTCTGACCTGCCTGGCGGCCACTCCACCCCCTGCATGGGACCACCGCGCTGAATATTTGATGAAGAAGTCCTTGTAAGCATTTGGTCCCTGTACGCTCTGTTTATGATGCATAGAGGCAACTTGAGTTATGCACTCCATGCCTTTTGCTCATGGAACATTACGTACCTCGTCCCTTATTATATCTTCATGAAATAACGCGTGTTATCTCAGCCACTACTATATGGCTGTGGGTTTCACTTCATACAGTTTTTTACTCGTAGTCTCTACGTCCAGCTCTGTTCTGTGCAGACTTTTATCATCTCTGTATCAGGAGTAACGCGGCCGAAGCGTGAAAGTGATCATCTACCAATGTAACCGTGGGCGCGGAAGAATACATTGAACGACCCCTACTTCTCCTTCTTAGCAGTTACAGCTTCCCGCCAGCGTGTTTCCTGTCTCTTCAGTGCACAGCCATTTTGTGCATACAATGTCCGCGGTCAGCAGCGATAAGTTTTGACTGGTTGGCATATGTCAGAGGCGGCTGGAGAAGAATACACAGGTACACAGAGGGGGGTACATCTGTGTGCTGTTAACCCCACCACTCATGAGATTACTTGCCGTGGCCTTAGCGTACATATGTCAAGTTCTGGAATTCTTGGATATTTATCTTCACGAACTTTATATGCCTTCGTTGGCGAAATTTGAGTTTGTCACAGCAGTGTGGCTGAACACTCAGGTCTTCTGGGATGTTGTGCTGTGCTATTGGGTAAAGAGTTACCGACGTTTCGGAGGAAAGTATTGTATGCGTCTTCAGAGTCAAGGAGCCCAGGAAGGGGTGGACTTGTGGAGCAGTAGGTTTTAGGCTTCGGACTCTGAGATTCTGAAATTCTGGACCCTGAAGACAAAGACACTATAATCTTTCGAAACGTCTATATTTACCAGTCTCCACGGCATAACATCCCAGAACGTTTGAATATCCCTATACACCTTCACCGAAGGCAGCAGAGAATGCTGGCACATTACGGTGCATTTATACCTTCGATTGGAAAGTGAGTTGAACGGCTGGGTTTATTTTGTTGGTAGTTTAACACTGCAGTATCAACTGCAGCGGTTATGTAGCTGAAAGAAATACTTTTGTGACGATGTGTGATAAGGGGGGAGGGGGGCTTCGAGGTATCGTGAATCGCAGTACTCTTAATGTAACCTGTACGATTCTGTGCTGAACTAGCTAAATTTTCATTCTCCAGTTAGGCAATTCGCCGGATATTGAATGGGTAGAAGGTGGCCTGTGGTAATTCTTTTCAGTAGGCATAGACTGTGCGCATTTTTTGGTGGTGTTTTGCATTAGTAAAATTTTACAGGCTGGTAAGTGTTTGGCTTTAAACAGTGGCAAATATTTTCTGTACGTAATTCATTTTCTTGTGGCTTGAGGGCGGGGAAGTCATAAGTTGTGACGTAATTTTGGAAAAAAGGGGGGTGGGGTCAGACATCTGTGACGAAATGTGATTAGAGGGGGAGTGGGGTATATTTTACGCCAAAATCGTGTGACGTCATTTACGGACGACCCATTATGCACAGTGAAACTAAAAGGAGGGTGGAGAAAGGCTATCGGCCTGTTCCGAGGCTACTCATACGTGCTGTATCCATCTGCTTCCAGGTCTTCTCAACGGACGACGACCTGTACGTTGCTGTCCAATATTTCTTTACTTTTGTCCGCGTACCGTGGCTAGGTGCATCATCCATTTTCCACCGGCGCCTACTCCTTTCTGTGGCCTCCTGAATAATGTGTCTTTTTATGCAGTCGTTTTACCAGTCCGTCATTTAACCACAAACTGGAGGCCCTACGGCGCGCATTTCAGAGCACCCTTCCCGTTGGCATATTGTGCGTAAGAGGGGACGGTTCTAAGCACCAAAGCTGCATTACTACGAAAATACAAAAACCCAATTAGTATCCGTCAAACTCAACACGTCTTTGATACGGAGAACCTAAAAGCTGCTACATGTTTCGGCTTTTAATTAAGCCATCATTAAGTTGCACGTGATTTTATAAGAAAGTCTGAGGGTTAGTTATTCAAACGCCGAAACATGTAGGAGCTTTTACTTTCTGTAGATCAGAGAGGCCTATATGTTGTGTTTGATGGCTACTTATTGTTCGTTTATATATTTAGTACAACGGGATGAATCACGTGGATTTAATTAATATCCAAATACGCAAACGGTGGCGTCCATGTGTTAACCATAGTGTAGACGTTTTAATGCTCGTACGCATAAGCATTGTCTTACGTTTATCGTGACGAAAGTTTAGGGCGCGGTAATTTGGTTAGCATTTTTGCTTCCTGTTCTAGCGTTCGTGGGTACCAATTTTGTTTTTTAAGTCTGGCTATCTTTGCAGGTTATTCTCGGATTTTACAGACAAAGGACGACATATTCCCTCAATTTAGGTCACGCACGTTTCATCCAGATCGTTTTAAGTTAATTGTTTGATAACCATTCTCTAATTCGGACGGTGTTTTCTTAGCATCTTTAAATAGTCCAAGAAATGGTAATTGTTCATCAGTGTTAAATTACTGGTAGCACTTCCGGTGTGTAAACAGGGAAACTGGCCGATCCGGGTGGCTGCGCGGTCTGAGGGGTGGATCTGCGGTCTCTCGATTGCTGGGATCGCCTGTTCGAATTCCGCTTAGGGCAAGAATGTTTGTGTGTTGTGTTTGTTGCGCTCGGTTTAGGTAGCGGCCACTGCGACGAGCTGATTGCTTGTTCAGAGGAGTCCTACTGTGTGTGTGTGTGTGTGATATAGAAATCTCAACAGTGAGTTGTCATTGGCCCGATATGGGCTCTAGCCTTAAAAAAAATGAAAAGGAGAAGCTGTAGGTGAAAATTTTGTTAGCAAATAATTTATCTTTTGCTTTTAAGATGGAGGTTGTATTTCTTCAGAAAGGTTGGTATCTGTTTACCAAAACACACAATAACAGAACCCAAAATAGCATGGTCTTAATCATATTCCATTTCTCCAGAAAGGCGCTGCTGATTCAGGTAAGGCAATTCTACACTTCAAACTGAAACTTTTCTGCTACAACGGAATTGCTAAAGTTTCTGCGGTGCCAAACAAGCCAAATGCCTACTAGTACACGACGTCAGAGGAACTGGCTCGAGCTTTGTTAGTTTACTCATTAGTATGCCAAGGAAATAAATGATCACACAAACGGGAGAGCGTATCCGCCTACAAAATTAAACAAGTAGTTTAACTCTGAACTAAACTACTTGAGGTGAATAATCAGACAACCTTGCAAGCGCCTTGTGTGCCATTGTACTAGAAAAGAATTTCCGGGCTGTCAGGATATGACGCCGTGTATTCCGTTATATAGGCATACCAACTTTACGGAGAAAGTTGGTATTTCTGTCTGCTAAGTAGATTATTGTAGGAAACAGTAATGTTAATACAGGGTATACACAAAAGAATGGTGCGGTTTTAAAAGTTAACAAGAAATTTATTTCTCACCTTACACGGGCACAACGTACACCGTCAGCAGCGGCAACTGTCCAAGTTTGTCATGCGTTAATCACAGTCCTTCAATGTGTGCACCCTGGGTCACACGACACACATCCACACGGTAATCAAATTCATCCCAGACTCGGTGTAGCATGTCCGCTGTAATGTACTGCAGTGCATGCGTTATCCGATCACGAAGTTCCTTGAGGGACATGGGCAATGGCGGTACGTAAACGCTGTCTTTAACGCTGTTTACGTACCGTGTGGCTTGTGGTGTATACATTGCATAGCTAACGCTGAGTTTTAAAGAGTTAATATTCAGAAAAATAAGCCTTAGTATGTTATTGAACGAGTGCCTTTACGAACATAATGTCTGCTGGATTTATTTGGCGCTGCGAATAATTTACTTGTTGGCATAGGCGTAACTTGGGGGAATGCAAAAGAGGGTGGGTTGGGGGGGTGGGGGGGGGGACAAATGTCCTTCCAATATTTTTTCTACCTAAGAATAGTTTATTTTTTGGCTACTGATTTGAAGAGAGGCAAATAAAAATAGAGATATTTTTAAGCGATAATTTGGGTGGTGTAAGAACAGTCAAAAAATGAAAAATATGATTTTTACGGGACGCATAATGGGGGAGTCCTAATACTCATGGTCCATTTTGCTCCCTTCCTCCTTCCCAATGTTAGTAGCCAAGTTACACCTGGGCTTGTTGGGTCTGTTTTGCGCTATGAAGCGTTTACCTGGTTGGTCTGTTTTGCTGTACGTAGCGTTTACCTGCTGCGTCTGGTTGTCTCTACGTAGCCTTTACATATTGGATCTGTTTTGCGCTACATAACGTTTACATGTTGGGTCTGTTTTGCGCTGCATAACGTTTACATGTTGGGTCTGTTCTGCGCTACATAACGTTTACATGTTGGGTCTGTTTTGCGCTACAGAGCGCTTACCTGTTGCCTCTATTTTTCGCTGCGAAACGTTTATCACGAATGCAGCTGTCTAGTAAATCTGGGGACTACCTGTAACATTTAGTTTATAGAATTACCTGGACGCTTTGATATATCAACATACTATATACTCAGCACAGGCACAAATTTTACTTATGCAGAACAATTATAAAGTGGCTCGTTACGCCAGCACACAGCAGGGTGAGTGTGACGTGGCGTAACCTGATTCACTGCAGCTTCCCGAGTTCCGTGAGACGGGGTTACGGTTCGGTCTCTGCGGACGCAGTTGGAACGGAGATTATGGTACAGCGTCTCTTCGACGTCTCTTTCTGTCACACACACACACGCCTGCGCGCACGCACGCACGAAAAGGCCTGTTCAGTTAAAGGACGAACTTCGTGACGTCTCTGTGACATCTAACAAGTAGGTTTTACTCTCGATTCACAGCGACCAATGGCAGCTTAACCTTTTAAAGCCTAGCGGTAACTTTACATACCACCAGGTTTAACATTAAAAAATTCTACGTGGTGCCCACATTGCGTTTATGTGTTTTGTACGGATCTCAGAACAAACAGCAACTTTTGCCTTATAAAACATTAAGAGATTGGTTTTTATAACCGAAGTGGAGAGTGTTTACAGCGCGGTACGCACTGAGTCCTTATGTAAAACAGATACGCTTCGTCTTTAAAGGGTTAAATTCCATATATATTCGAACTCGGTTATAACGTCGTGAAAGGGACTGAATATTTGGTGTCGTCATAGACGAATGTCTTTATAACCGAGGAGTATAATGTTGCTGTTAATAGTGAGGAGTTAATTGGTACCACAGAAAATCTGACTGTACAGGCTAGGTGTCGTATAAACCGTTGTCCTTATAACCGGATTCGACTGTATTTATTTTTGTGTATGGCTTATTTAAGGACGATTTTTTTAGCCCAGGCTAGATACTGTGGCTTTTAATGGTACGCTAATTAGTAAAGAGTGTGTTGGAAGATATGTGGGAGACCGCGGTCTGGCCTAATTTGAGGTGAACCTATATATCACGATACTTGTTTTGAGGGGATGAGGAAAAGGGCGAGAAACCACATTGAAGATAGCCCCTCTCCGGGCACAGATTTGAACCTGAGAAATGCCGTGCGTGGTGTAGGAGTGATTAATATTCTGTAACTTTATTTGTCTGGTCTCCTTCAAATATTCTGGGAATTTGGTCTATTCTGCCTCCGTTTTATGTGATACTTTTTACAGCCTCCTAAGGCGAATCCACTTGTCACTTCAAATACGCCACGGTGGATTCTTTATAATTTATTAGATACTTTCCGGTTAGAAAAACGCAGAATGTTCAGCCTGAAGCGGGCTGCGTTCGTAGACTGTACATTAACAATGAATCATACAGTTTTCTTTAATCGCGAGACTGCTCGCCGTAGAGCGAACGACATCGTTGCTGCATTGCGGCCGATGGTGCTGCTGCACGTTTGCAGTACTGAGTCCTGCTCAATCCCGCGTTAAAAAGAACTCTGTATTTTCATTTATTCGCGGAATTTAACTACTGCAATGGCATTTTTGGGGGTGTGAGTGTTTATATGAGTAAATTTGAACTTACAATTTGAGTTTTGGGTGTTGTATAAAGTTACAGATACTGTTATGATATTAACCCCTTAAAGACGAAGCATATCTGTTTTATATATATAAGGAGCTAGTTCGTACCGCGCAGTAAACACTCTCCCTCTCGGTTATAAAAACCAGTGAGTTAATGCTGTATAGGAAAGTAATTGCTGTTTTTTCTGAGATCCATACAAAACACATAAACGCAATGTGAGCACCATATCGAATTTTTGTATTTTAAACCTGGTGGTACGTAAAGTTACTGCTAGGTTTTAAAACGTTAACAAGGAAAACATCCATTTTCTGGGCAAAGAACTGTCACTTCCGCTTCTTTTGCAGTATATAAATGTGTACTACCGCACATTATTTTACCACAATGTTTGTACATTTCTGGTGTTAACGTTCATTTTATTTGTTTACGTATTGATTTCCACGACGTGAACTCAGCGTTTGTGTGCAGTGTTGATTGAAACAGCAGGGGTATTAACCCCTGCCGCTGATTGGCAGGACATGTGCCACTATTGCGCGATACACTTTGTTTCAATTGGCCGCGGTGCACCATCTCCACTCAATGGCAGATAACTGCACAGCGGGTCGCCTACGCTAATGAACTGCGTTACAGGGTGGACATCATTGTAAATACTGTCATTAAGTTGCAGTTGTATGAATTTTTTTGAACGTACCGCAGGAAGCGAATGCTTACTATGGACGCGGCGACCTAAATGCACTGAAAAATTATGCACACCTCAGCGACGCATATGTTGCTGCACATCAGGGATGTGTAAATTCCGGACGCCAGGTCGTCCAAGTGACTAAGTTTCGTTCATTGACGGTTAATAGTAGGCCGTCAGCACGGAACGTGCCTGTATTTCATTCTTCCGGCGCCTGTAATTTTCAGATGATCCTCAGATTTTTGGAAAATCTGTGGATTATAAATCAACGAACAAAAGCACAAGATTATTGGTAAGTACGATGTACATTTCCAACCCGTACGTATGTTTCGGTAAGTATAATATCATCTTCAGGGTTATATGTCGAAGAGGTACAACAACTATCCACATCCAAACGTAGAACATTCGTTGCACAGTTTTTGCATGTCACAATTCAGATCTGAGTTGTGGCATGCAAAAATTTATATACCTCTTCAAAATAATTTAACAAGTTAAAATTCTTCTTAGCTTTAGTTTGGATGATGCGAAATGTTAAAAAAGGAAAAAGAATCGACAAATATCTCAGGGATCTGAAGATATGTAACTTCCAAATTTTTGATTAGTAAATAAACAAATAGATAATGAGTATTTTGTGGTGTGTACGCATTTTAAGGTCTTAATTCGAGAATGAAATATCTCAGATCTTTCAGGCATGCTGATAACTGAAGGTACTGTTTGCCTTAACGTTCAAAATCTGCGTACTTTATCTATACTGTGTGTTGCACGTGTTTTCATTATTATTCTCACAGTTATTTCCACAAACAGCTTTTACCTGTTCGTATATTCAGAAGAGAGACAGCGCGTTTCCTACAAAATAATTACAGATTCTGAAATATTTAAATTAAGGTTATATTTCAAAGGCGTTACGTAATGTAGAATAGGCTACTTCCATTTGGCTTTACTTTCTCTGTCCTTTAATGTAATTAAAGTCACAAACTGTGGAAATATTTTGCCTGTGACGTAACGCAGTATCGGGTGGTGTTACCACCTGGAACCATAGTATTATTAGGTATACTGCAGGCAAATAACTTCCAAGCACAGCGTCACAAAAACTCATAAGCAGTAAAAACTTACTCTATTAACAGGTGTTGTGGCAACTGAAATATTCTTCAATTGAACACGTCACACGCAGCGGGATGCCCAACACAAAAGAAAAAAAATTATAAAATAAAAATTACAGTCACTGACCATTAATGACTTAACGCAAATACATATATATGTACACTACACTAAATGCAAGTCTGTAAGTGTGGAATATGACGGTCAGGAGTTATGATATACTCTAATTGTTGTGTTCCGAATAAGAACACTGGATTTGATCTGATTGCATTTTTAAGAGTTAAGTGGCATTTAAGGTTATTAAATAAACTTTCAATTGCAAAACGTAATGGAGGAGGCGGCGGCACAGCAGCAGGTTTCCCACCGAGTTCTACTTTCCCCTCCTAATCATCATTACATCATTTCTTGATTCTCGTAGCCCTGACCAGGCAGCACATTATTGTACACTCTCTTTCAATTTAGGGGTGGCCGCGCGGTGTAAGGCGTGGGTGTGCGGCCGCTCGCTTGCTGGGGCTGCGGGTTCGAATCCCGCCGGAGGCATGGATGTCTGTCTCTTGTGAGTGTTGTGTGTTGTCAGGTGGAGGTCTCTGAATCGGCCGATCACTCACCCAGAGAATTCCTACCGAGTGTAGTGTTTCGGAGTGTGATTGTGAAGCCTTGACAATGAGGAGGCCCTGGCCCACTAGGGGTCGTTGCATCACTGGAGGGGGGGGGGGAGAATTTCAATTTCAGAAGCCTCATGTCCGACACAGCACTTGATTAACCTTTTAAAGCCTAGCGGTAACTTCACATACAACCGGGTTTAACATTAAAAAATTCTACGTGGTGCCCACATTGCGTTTATGTGTTTTGTACGGATCTCAGAACAAACAGCAACTTTTGCCTTATAAAACATTAAGGGACTGGTTTTTATAACCGAAGTGGAGAGTGTTTACAGCGCGGTACGGACTGAGTCCTTACATAAAACAGATATGCTTCGTCTTTAAAGGGTTAATCACTGAGTAAGAGGACTGGTTTTACGCTGATAGACCTGTATATGAAAACTGTTGAAGTTTTACTTAATTGTGTGGCTCACATTACCACTCCTTCAGCTAGACATTCATCTTACTTACAGACATCAGACTGTTTGCACTAGACTAGGCCGTGGGTATTTGCTATTATCTACATTCAACAGACTGTTAAGTTTACTCTGTTGATGACGTAGCATGTTCTATAACACTGTTTGCCTTTAACCCTTTCAAGCCTAGTGGTTAGTGTACGTACCGCCAATTTTCACACTACAAGTCCTGCATTTTCCCTACGCTGTGTATTTATGTGTTTCACGTCATTTCTACAATTAACAGCAACAAGTAACATATACAGCATTCTGTGATATAGTGTGCTATAATGTACAGTGCTTCAGGCGTCCTGCAGCTTCTGTCATCTGGGATTAAGGACTTAATCCTTAGGTTTTCCTGGCCTCGTGGTCTGTACTTCACCCTGTGTAGCCTAGTGGTTAGTGTAGTTACCGTCCAGTGTGACACTAAACACTGCATTGTACTCGCAGTTTATTTATGTGCTCCGTATGATTCTTATATGAACGGCCATTTTTCCCCTACACAGCATTCACCGATTCCGGGGACACGCGGTGGCGCAGCTTCTTGAGGCACTGCGCTGCAAGCCGGAAGGTCGCGGCTTCGGTTCCCAATGATGTCATTGACATAATCCTGGGGTCAACGCAGCCTCTAACAGTAATGAGTACCAGGAGTATTTCCTGTGGGATAAAGACAGCCGGTGCTTAGGGCTTCTTGTGCCGATTGTCCTGAAATCTGGGACCCTCAGCCTTCTGGAACCCTCGGGGTCTGTCCAGGCAATGTACAGATATTGCTGTACTTTTTTTACCTTTTTATTCTGACTTCTTTGTCAGCATCTTCGAGTAACACTTAATACGAATTTATTTATCCATCTCCGATACTATGCGGGGTGGTGCAAGAGTCACTGTACACTCGAGGTTTAACATATTGCCGCTAGTGTCAAGTGATTTTTGCGACGTGCTGTATAGTCTTAACAATGGACAGTATCTTTAAGTAACATAGTTAAAACATGTAACAGTCGAGGTGAACAAGATGCTCTTCCCGAGTCCGTTCTCATGTTTATATTATCATGCCGTCTCCACAGCGAACACTGACAAGAGCAAGGTTCACTGCCATCGGAGCGTACGGTACAGCGCGCGTCTAGTCTGTTCTAGGAATCCGCCACCACATGTGAAACCTAACCCAACCTTAGTGGCGTCATTCACTACGTTCTTCACTCACTCCTAATGCATGAAATCTAGACTTTCTTTGAAATAGTGTCTCTCATATGTTTCCATTAGCAAATTAGAGCACGGTGTGCGTTTCGGTGTCCACCGTGTGTCAATAGAAATGACTGCAATCGTCCGACTTGATGTGGTACTGACGGGGCGAATCAAAACGGCTAAATAAACTTAGCGACTAATTTAATCTGTTAAGTGCGAAGTTAATCCAATTAGTGCAATCGCTACGGGGAGAAGAGAAAGCAGTTACTTCGCAATGGTAACTTATTTTGATTGCTAATATGTTTATGGCGGTGACACACTTAAATATACAAATGTAGTTGAATTGTAAAAGTAAGATAGGTAATATACGTATAACGTAACGTTATGGCGCTTTCGCATATTTAACCCTTTAAAGACGAAGCGTATCTGTTTTATATAAGGACTCAGTGCTTACCGCGCTGTAAACACTCTCCACTTCGGTTATAAAAACCAGTTTCTTAATGTTTTATAAGGCAAAAGTTGCTGTTTGTTCTGAGATCCGTACAAAACACATAAACGCAATGTGGGCACCACGTAGAATTTTTTAATGCTAAACCTGGTGGTATGTAAAGTTACCGCTAGGCTTTAAAAGGTTCTCTTCTAAGAGTCTGATACTCTTCCAGTAGAAGAGGGCGTTTTTATGGCGATCTGATGTCACCGGCAACAGTAAAGCATACTTATGTCTTCGTGTAAGTTCCCGATATTTTTGTCCAGTTGTAACTAAATTTGGATTTTCACAACAGATTTTCATAATAGTCCCCAGTATCAGATATCGCGCAAATCGGACGGACAGAGAGAGGGACGGATGAACGTGAAGAACCTAATACGCGCTTTTCGCCTGTATCCTGTTACAATGTCCGGCTGCCATTGAGCCACTGCACGAAATGGATCATAGGTCAGTCTAAGGCTTTGCATTGTCCTAACCTGATCCTGAGTACGGAATCATAAATGGCTGAGCACCAAAGACATGGAAAGTCTAGTCATTTTTAATTTCTTAATCTTTATTACTTTCCTAATTTCAAAATTGACGAAAGCCCACTGCGGGATTTTAGATTCAAGTGTTCTGAGAGGTTACGTTGCGTTACGTTCGACACTCTGATGGACCCCGAAGATGGTGGCGTCATGCTCCTCAAAAGTCTGCAATTATTAACAAGTCGACAAGGCGTAATGGCCCAGAACACTTGAACATGTGCATACATACGTACATACATACATGCATACATACGTACATACGTACGTACATACACACATACATACATACATACATATATATATACATACATACGTACGTACATAATACATACATACATACATACATACATACATACATACATACATACATACGTACGTACGTACATACGTACATACATACGTACATACATACATACATACATACGTACATACATACGTACGTACATAATACATACATACATACATACATACGTACATACGTACATACATAATACATACATACATACATACGTACATACATACGTACATACGTACATACATACATACATACATACATACATACAACGTACATACATACATACATACATACGTACATACATACACACACATATATACATACATACATACATACATACATATATACATACATAGATACGTACGTACATACATACATACATACATACGTACATACATACATAAATACATACGTACATACATACATACATACATACATACATACATATATACATACACACGTACGTACATACATTCACACATTATTATTATTATTATTATTATTATTATTATTTCTTACTGCAATTGGGTTTTCACCCGGTGGCAGCAGCCTTACACCAACAGAGACAATAACAATACAATAATACATACACACGTAATACATACATACATACATAATACATACATACATACATATACATACATACATATACATACATACATACATACATACATACATACGTACATACATACATACATACGTACATACATACATACATACATACACACATACATACATACATACATACATACATACATACATACATACATACATACACACACACATACATACATACATACATACATACATACATACATACATACATACATACACACACACACGTACATACATACATACATACATACATACATACATACATACAACACACACACACACACACACACTCACAAACAACGCGCGCTTACACACTCAGGCCCCTTTAAGTAACACTGACGTTTCAGTAGTGCTTGAAATCCACTTGCCTAGCATTTCAGGGGAAGTTTACAGTGTAAAACTGCTTTAGCCAGCGTAGTTATGATGCTGTACCTCGGCAAGCAGTTGATATTAATTGGAAGCGGATGTGTGATAGTAAAGGGTAAAAAGACTGCTCCAGTCTGCAGTATACGTAATTTATAAGCAGGCATACGTCCTTTGTTGTACTGTATAGATCATTTAATGTAGTATTAATTTATGACTCTTATCCATAAAAATCTAACCCTACAAAACGACGTCACGCCGTGCAATAAGAAATACTTCTACACCGCAAGGTGGAAGGGGATTGGACTAAGTGAAGTGCAGTAATAAGAAATTATGTTTATTTCAATTTTCGTGTGCGCTGTTATAGACAGCAAACATTTTTTTAAATAGAATTTTAACAGATGAATTAAATTGCCAGTAGATTATGCTTAATATATTCTTTAAGGATAAGCCATCCATGAGGCTTGTCTGTTTTGAACTTCATATAAAGTACGTGCCATTTTGGATTAATGATTCGTAGTCCTTCCCTCTTCTACCTACTTGTTCACAGCAGGTGTAGAGGGTTTTTTATTTTTATTTTCACTTGATCACACTCAAGCACACACCACAGTCGGTAGGACTCCTCTGGACGAGGGATCGGCCCGTCGCAGAGACCTCTACCTGACAACACAAACAGTGTACAAGACAAACATCTATGCCCCCAGTGGAATTCGAACCCACGATCCCAGTAAGCGCTCGGCCGCAGACCTACGCCTTAGACCGCGCGGCCACTGGGATCGGCTGTTGGATTAAAAATGACCAGAAGTAACCCCACCAGAGTATAATGTCAAAGATTAATGCTTAATTATTATTAACACATTAGCTGTCTTAACCCGAGAAAAGTTAGTGTAGATACACAGTACCATATTTAGTGAAGCTCTGTGAAGAGTTCTGAAGATTTGTAAATCCAATATCTTCTTGTTGATGCTTTACTGTATCCACCGTTTGCAGTATTTGGATTTTATTCACGGGTGAATTTCCACAATTCCAGAGTTCATGATTTCTTTCTGTGCCGTAGCACGTCACTTAAGACAACTTACCGCGGATTATTGCCCTAAGGGATTACCACAGCATATACCTAGGCGTGTTCAAAGGGTTAGCCAGTTATTTTACGGCACGCCCCGCTCGCAAGCGAAGGCCCTGGCAGGCAGTATTTTATCGTTACTTGAGACTGCGTTTGTTTACATTCACTCCATAGCTGTCCTAAAAACGTGTAACGGTAGTTGGATGTTAATACGTACTGAGCTGTTTAATAACGTACACAAGACAACCCTGTGAATACTTAATACGTAGGAAGTATAAATGAGCGTTGTCAGAACGTGCTGGAAGCGTCCTACGTTCTTCTGAACGGAATAATCAGTCCTCTTTACCATCTTTCGATAGACAGGCATGAGGATCTCTGACGAGGTGCTGGTGGTGGTATTTCCAATATGTATTTACTTTCAGTTTCTTTATGCTTCATGGATTGGTTTGTTGCGTGTGTTATTTAAAAAATTCTACGTTAAAATCTGTGGATTTTAGACCCGGCGATCCCGAAATTGTCAATGTCGTAAAAAGGGGAATAAATTAGTCTGTAGGGTGTTCGTGAAGTCCCATGTAATTTATAGAAAGCGTTTATCTTCCCCGCACAAAAGTGCGTAATGAATGTACGTGAACGCGTAATATTAACATGATTTCGGATCCAAGGAAGAAATTAGACAAGAATTTAAAAGGAAAAATCATGAGGTTGCTCTTGGTCCTATCGACAAATCAGCAACACATGACACAGGATATTTCGGCCACCTGTATAATGTTTTCTTTTATTTCACGGCTTTAAAGCGACCACTACTTAGCGTTCGGCACTAATGTCAGCAGGGCTTACCGCGCTGTGCTTAGTATTCGGCACTAATGTCAGCAGGGCTTACCGCGCTGTGCTTAGTGCTTAGTATTCGGCACTAATGTCAGCAGGGCTTACCGCGCTGTGCTTAGTGCTTAGTATTCGGCACTAATGTCAGCAGGGCTTACCGCGCTGTGCTTAGTGCTTAGTATTCGGCACTAATGTCAGCAGGGCTTACCACGCTGTGCTTAGTGCTTAGTATTCGGCACTAATGTCAGCAGGGCTTACCAGGTTGTGCCTAGTACTTAATATTCAAAAAAAGCAGAATATCTGAAAAAGGAACTGTTTTGTAACCAAATCATTTTAAATGAGTAACACGATTTATGACAGTGGTTGAGCATTGTAAGCGTGACTGATTTTAAAATGTTCCTGTATTATGTTTCAAGGTTTTATAATTGTGATTGTCTAAAAATATTACTAACTGATAATAGCAATAATGAGTTGAGTAAAATTTTGCTTACAAAAACGATATGAAAGCACATAAATTAAAGTAGCGTAATACATACGTATTTCTGTAAGAGCATTTTGATTTTAAATGTCATTCAGTGAACTTAATCCTTTGGCTGGTTAATCCTGTTGGCTAAAGTGATTTGTACCGAACACTGACCCCCACCTGCGATCTATAGAAATAAATGGTGCAGTGACACTGGACATCAGATGTGAATTAACATTGGCTCTTTGATGGCATGTTTTACATAAGTATATTGTAATGCAGGATGATTCCCACGCTTCTCTGATATACGTACAATTAAAATAGCAACGGAATTTCG
Organism: Coptotermes formosanus; assembly: GCA_013340265.1. NCBI lineage: Eukaryota > Metazoa > Arthropoda > Insecta > Blattodea > Rhinotermitidae > Coptotermes > Coptotermes formosanus. Next base: position 77,300 of record BLKM01011323.1, on the reverse strand, counting down.
GAGTACCATCCCTTATCTCTCTCCTATTTTACAGCCAACATAGTAGTATAAACGTTCTTATTACAGCCACGTCTAAGTATGATTATTTAATACATATACACAAACGCAATTCTGCTGTTTCCTACCGCGGACATAACATAGAATGCCCAAAGGTACTGACAAATTACACCGTACTCTTTCCATTATGTACAGCAACCTCGGCTGTCAAAGCGACAAGCAAGTGTTGCAGTATCGTTTTTGGATACGTTTCGAATTCGTATTCTCTTTATCTTACTAACACAGGGGTAAACTTTAACCTTTTAAAGCCTAGCGGTAACTTTACATACCACCAGGTTTAACATTAAAAAATTCTACGTGGTGCCCACATTGCGTTTATGGGTTTTGTACGGATCTCAGAACAAACAGCAACTTTTGCCTTATAAAACATTAAGAGACTGGTTTTTATAACCGAAGTGGAGAGTGTTTACAGCGTGGTACGCACTGAGTCCTTATATAAAACAGATACGCTTCGTCTTTAAAGGGCTAAAGATAATGTAGCCTCTGTGCACTCCGTGGAAGCATATGGGAGTGGGCCTATATCTCCAATAGGTTTTACCTCCGGCAGTAGATGGAGGGGAGTGGCCAGTCTCAAGCCCCAGTCGCTTTACACCTGGGAAAGAGTACCGTGGCTTATTGAGTAGGAGGCTGGGTGGTCCCTGGGTTTGATTTGGACGTTTTAGAGAAGAGATGTATCTTTTTTGCCCCTGCCGGGATTCTAACTCCAGAACGTCCAGTCCGTAGCCCATTAATTTATTAATCTGAGTTTTTTAAGTTTTATAAACACCACTATTACGTTTCGCTTCGTAGTCATTCCCTCTTCTACCTAATCACGGTAGGTGTCGAGGTTGTTTATTTTCACTTTATCACACTTAGACACACACGGCACAGTCGGTAGGACTCCTCTGGACGAGGGATCGGCCCGCCGCAGAGACCTCTACATGACAATACAAACATTGTACAAGAGACAAACATCCGTGCTCCCGGTGGGATTCGAACCCACGATCCCAGCAAGCGCTCGGCCGCAGACCTACGCCTTAGACCGCGCGGCCACTGGGATCGGCCCACTATTACGTATGGATACATATTGGTATTGAAAGAACAGTGCCCTGGGTTAAGAACACGCACTTTTCTTTCTAAACAGGGCAGTGTTGTTTAATATTGTCCGTACCGTGTACGTGCATATATTACTGCAATGTATATTCACACGTGTTGGGGGTTTGTGTAAAGTGATTGCATATTGTGGTTTAACATTGTGTGCGAGTTTGTGTCAATATATATATATATAGTTGCAATGGAAATGTTATATTTATTGGATTTGAAAAGCTATCGGAATCACAGACATTGCCCATTCTGAAGTAACATTTAGCTAGTAGGGATATACGGATGTGTGACACGTTACGGTGGGTTGCAGTGTGGTGTTAAGTCACTACGTCACAACGATGGCTGCACTGCAGCACGCCACAACTTAGAAGGAGGAATGAGACAAAATTATAATATGCATTATGGAAATGAAATTGTTTGCATTAGGATGAAATACTGTGATGAGCTTTGGAAAGAAAAGCTGTAATGAAATAGGGCAAGGAAGCTGCTCCTTTTCGTTCCAAGTGTAGGCTATGTAATTGTAAAAGCAGCCCTTCGCAATATTCTAATAAGTGCCTTCTGCGATCAAAAGAAAGTGCCTCAAACACACACACACTTTTAAATTTGTTTCTGTGAAGTACAGTAAGGTGGCAGAGTGTAACGCAACTCTGAAGCTTCATTATAGTCACGTGTGCTCGCATAATACTGTATTAAACTGATGTGTAGAAGCACCTACTGGAAAGGCTTCAAAAGGGAAATTGTCATCAGATAGGCCACCTCCTTTTAAAGCCTAGCGGTAACTTTACGTACCACCAGGTTTAACATTAAAAAATTCTACGTGGTGCCCACATTGCGTTTATGTGTTTTGTACGGATCTCAGAACAAACAGCAACTTTTGCCTTATAAAACATTAAGAGACTGGTTTTTATAACCGAAGTGGAGAGTGTTTACAGCGCGGTACGCACTGAGTCCTTATATAAAACAGATACGCTTCGTCTTTAAAGGGTTAATTATCCTTGTTCTATATCACTCAACTGATGTTAATGCTGCAACACAAGTAGAAATATAATATATTTGTGAAACGAGACACACTTTATTATTTAATTCGTGACTCTTGGGACCAAATGAATTTTTTTTCCCATTACAAAAGTAACCTTCCTGTTTTGGTGAAGATTTGTAGCATTATTTTGCACAAGAACAGTAGGATGTTTAACAAAGGCTCCAAGTCTGTTATTTATGTGCAGTCAAGTGTGCAAACACCATAGGAACTGCGACGTTTTCCATGAGCCACGCAACGTTTGAAATATTTTCTTTTTTCGTTTGGAAACGGTGCACGAGGGAAGTCCAGAATATGGTCATAAAGTGTGCTTATTGATTTCCTTGCCAAAGGCAAATATTTTCTACAGCCAAATTTAATTAAAAATAGAATGTTTGCTTCATGTTTACAACTATAAATATTTGTTTTTGCTATCCGTACAAGATTTCCTACTTATTCTTTGTTACTTCCAAATTCATTTTAGCATTCGCTACGACTGCTTATGTAAACTTATGAATCCCAGTCCTAACAATCGCCCGACTGCACACAGCAAACTGTAGATGGCAGAAGTTACGAGCGCAGTGAACACGATATCAGATCCCAGTTACCTTAAATTAATTTTCGAAAAAAGGAGCAAAGGAATTTTCTATGAACACATCGAATCCTTCTCTGTGTACCTTTCTGCTTAATCCGAAAATATGACAGTCGTTTGCATGTTATGCACCTCTTACCATTATACCTTATTTGCGGTGGAATCGGCTTGCAATTCCGACAGTCAGGCACATCCTAATCTTTTACTGACAACCTCCGTGCATTTGCAAACACAGCACTTGCACGATCACTCTTCTGAATTTATTTACCTTCATTTCTTAGAGCCACAATAAACGCTCTCAAACTCAAATCCAGTCGAATTTGAGGCGCATTCGAAAGAGTCACGTAGAGCGCCCCATCGTTTGTCAGTCTGTCCGTCCTTCTGTCTACATTCATTAACTCGGCTCCACTGTACAGAGTGTCGTGAAATTTGATACTGGAGACGTTTATGAATATCTGTCTAGAAAATTCAAATTTGATTAAAATGGGTCAAATATATCGGTCACTCTACATGAACAAGAAAGTACGTTATGTTCTTGTTTATAATAATACACTCTGTGTGTCAAAATGGGTCAAATATATCGGTCACTCTACATGAACAAGAAAGTACGTTGTGTTCTTGTTTGTAATAATACACTCCGTGTGTCAAAATATAGAGAGGAAGCTGCTTATGTGAAAGGAGGAAATTAAACTTCTCCAGTCTCAGGTAGGCCTCTAAGGCCTATGTTATTGATAGGGAATCAGAATCGATCATGTTGGTAGCCCTGCACTAGCCTTCTCACCTGAATAACTACAGCATGGGTCTCCGACCTTTTATGGCAAAGGGCCACACCCGTTATTGTGGGCTGGTCCGCGGGCCGCACGTGAAAAAATGACAGTAAGTGGTATACCTAACAGCCTTACTTATTGGGTAATTTTTATACTATATGCGTGATTTACAAATGTGGTCGCGGGCCGCACAATACAAGCGGGCGGGTCACATGCGGCCCGCGGGCCGCGGGTTGGGGAAACTCATGAACTGTAGGTAGCTCCAAAATCATTACTGTAACTGCGGAGTGATTGAAAATTCAAGTGATCCTTGACGCAGGTTTGCGGTTACAGCGTTACTGCATTACGCTAACCAGCAACGTAATAATCCTTTTTATGTCGACTGGTTCTGGAATGTAATAATTTTATATGTGTGGGTTTTACAGACATTATTACAATCCGCAAATGTCCTCTCAGGAACTGAACTCCGTTTTTGATGTCGAAGTTCGAAGAAAATATTTCAATGGGTGCTTTTCCATGTGTAGCGTTTTTTTCTAATGAATGATCTGTTGCGTAAATTCACATATGTGCCTTACCTGTGTTGAGTGTTCGCTAATAAAATCACACATTAAAATGAACCGGTCTTGTATTCCACCCCGACTTATCACATGTCGTCATTTCCCTCATAATGGTGCCATATATGACGCCACAGACAGTCACTTTATTGAAAATAGTTCTCCATCATTTATGAGACACGTTGGATGTAATTATTGATATTTGTGAATGACATAAAAATTCGAATTCTTAGTAAATGCCTTGTTACAGCCGTTGTAAGCGAAAGCAATGTGATTTTGCTGCACGGAGCCAAGGCGCTCTCTCTCAATTGTTTTGTTTAAGGTTCTATTGCAACTCTGAAAGTACCGGTGAATACGGAAATTTCTTGGAATCCGAGTCGTATTTCAAATGTGGTAATTTGTAGATCTGGCAGTCTCTCTATTAACGCTTTAAAGTACAGTGATTGCTAAATATACCATTATACGTAACATTACAGTACTCAATCCAGCACTGAGTGTGTTTATGTGAGATATTTTCCCATACAGGTTTATCTTTAAAATCAATGCACGGTGTGTTTAGAGTGAGCATACAATTAAGTTCTCAAATATTATATTATATTATTATATTATATTATATTATATTATATTATATTCTTGAACTAATTCCATGGAGCAGAGTCCTTCCTGAGAAGCTAACAGGTCCTCAGCTAGTCAAGAAATTCCCCACATTTTGTGGAACCAGAAGGTTCATTACCGCATTCACAAGAGCCCGCCACCTGTATCGGCTCCTCTTCTGCAGCAAAAGTGGAAGGTCTAGCGCGGAAACTGTATTCGTCTGTCCGCCTGTGACTTAGTGTTAGCGACTACAGCGAAACATCACATTGGGAAGAGGAATTCTTTAAAACGTGTTGTCTAAGGGCGAGTTTTGTAAAAATCGGCTAAGTGACGGTGATAGATTATTTAACGGCGTCGATAAATTCATATACTGGACATGCTTTTCATATTTATAGAATGATAGGAGTGAAACTCGATGTATAGGATAACCACGTACTGCTGCTGACCAGTTGTGAGATTCGTAAAAAATCGGTGCTCTGAGAAGCATGCTCTACTTATGCGTGTAAATTCAATTTTAAACGTCTTTTCTCAATTTTTTCTCAGACTTCGATAGCAGCCGATAGTGTGTCCGTAACAACATACAGGGTGCTTGGGAATTTCGTGAAAATTGGCGCAGTGAAAACCGTACTTAACGTAGTTCCAGATCCATTTCTTACTTTCCACATTTATTTCCCGATTTTGATGAAATTCAATTTAATAAGTCCTAACGTAATCCGTTTGAGTACGAGTTTCATAAATATCGTAGCCGGGAAGACTGAAATTTTGTTATGGGCGCAAATAGAATTATATTTACACGTGTACCGCAAAAAGTTAATGGCACTGTGAAAACAAAGAACGCCTTCAGAGATTCTGGGTACTGCGTCGTGCAGTCAAATATTTTGCGATCTTGTTTGGATAAACCTGAGGTTTCAAACGGTTAAGGTTACCCGAGGGACTGCAGTGAATAAACTGGTAACCATGGTCACAGGTATAAAGTTATGTAACGTAGGTTGTGTATAGTAGGGTCGACTGCCACTTTGGACAGAAAACCATGTCAGAACTGAGTACAAAAGATTTGCACTATGTAACTGAATTAATTAAAGCCTCTACTCACTTCATGAACAAACGTGTCTTTGTGACACGTTTGTTGTTATTACGTATTTGTTGAGTAACTGTTCTACTGTCCTGTCTCTTTTGGTTTAACTGGATCCCTTGTTCCCCTACAGTGTTATGTACACCTGCAATTTCATCTCCCTGTTCAGTCAGACTGACGTATACGTCTCGTCTTTTAAACTTTTCTTAAGTGACGCAGTTAGCCGAGGTACTGCGCTACATGTCGGCAGGTCGCGTGTTCGGTTCCCGATGGGGTCATTGAGATTTTTCATTAACTTGATCCTTCCGGTCGCGCTATGGCCCTGGGGTCGACTCAACCTCTAACAGAAATGAACACAAGGGATATTTCCTGAATGGTAAAGGCGGCCGGTGCGTAGGGCTGACAACCTTGCCATCTTCATGTGCCGATTGTCTAGAAGTTATGTGAGCCTCAACCTCCTGGAGCCCTAAGGACCTGTCCAGGCCTGTAATGGGACTGCTTTACCTGTTTATTATCTTGGAGTATCCTTATTATTATTATTACTTGTCTATGAATAGCCCATTAAAGCAGAAATATTTTTCAGTAAGTTAAAAATATTGTGTCCGTACCTAACTGAACGTGAAATCATGATTTGTATTCAGAGAACGGCAAGAAAATTAATGGAAAATTATTTCGTATTAAATTTGCAGCTTAATGCAACCGTTTGTCTTTTGATTCATTTACTAATTCTGTTTTTTTTCCTATCAATTTATTTCTTATGGCATCTACATATTCCACTATTGATTACACAGCTCTGTCTGCTTCCATCTGTCCGTCGTTTCGTCCTTACTACGAATCACTCACTAAAAATTCTATCTATTGCTTGCGTTCTCACTCGTTGCCGTGAAGCTGCAGTTTGGATTCCATTTCCCGTGAAGTGAAGCGTAACTAATTTATTTACATTTTCAGTTTGTACAACTGTATAAGACTAAGGACCTACGCTGACGGCAAAGAAATATCCTTCATTTCTCCTTCGATACAAAAAAAAACAACACGTAAGGTGTAAAGGGAAGGACGTTGATTTTTTTTGTCGCGCTCTCAAACAAAGTTGCAAAACTATGCTTATTAGCTTCGCCACCTCTACATCGGTCTGGCTGTTAACGACTTAACGAATTTTCGTGAAATTTGTTTTTGGAGGCTTTTACTGAAATTTGTCGTTTTAATCCAAATATGGATAAAATCTGACAACAGTAACGGATATTTTACATGCAGAACTGTATGATTTTGTATGATTTTGTATGATTTTATATGAGCGCCTCGACAGCATTTCCCTAAATGTTATTCATTCATTTATTCTGTAGTCTGTCTTAACGACAGGTCCGTAGGCTCTTCCAAAGCGCGTTCTCCACAGAGTGCGATCTAGTGCTTCCTCTTTCAGTTCCCAGTATCTTCTCTTTTCCTTAAGGTCATCCAATAGCTGCTTACGCCTTCTTCCTCATCTTCCAATAATTTCTACCCGTCCCTCTAACGTTCCTTCAGTCACATGTTTCAGAAGGCAATTCCTACGCAAGATGTTGCCAATTCAGTTAGCCTTCCTTCTTTTATTGTTTGTAGGATATTTCCTTAAATATATCAGAGATCAAAATGCTTCGAACAGGCGCACACATGCGTGTACGTATATAAATCCAAATAATCCTATTTTGCTGCAGGAAAATTAATTTCATTCGACACATTTTTATTGATTGTGCGTGCCTGTAAACACTACTGCAAACAGTGATCATTGGAAGAGTTGGTGTACTCCGATATGCGTTACACTTAGCTGTCTTGACATTATGTTTCACAAATAACAGTCCGCAAGTGTAATGATTTCCACCGTGTTTGACATATTTTTACACCATGAAACTGAACGTCATTATGTGCCATTTGAACGGGACAAACGTCATATATAGACCAAGCTGAACATTTTCAATCAAAAGCTGTAAAGTAATGAGTGTGTCTCGTGTAATCTGTCCGTTCGTAACAGAACGAAAATCAAACATAATTGGGTTACCTGTTGAAGGTCAGTGACATTAATATGGCATTGTAATATTTGGATTTCTGTTGGCGGCAGTTGTAAAGAATTTCTGGGATGTGATGGTATTATGCTGGAAATTTGCCAAAGTTTCGGATGAATCCGCTTCCTCTCTCTTCAGCGTTGACTAATTCGTGATTTTCAGCAAAATATATTCTTTCCTTATAGGAAAATAATAAAGGAATAGTGCAAAGTAGTTTAACTACCGAACTGCTGGAACGGAGTGTGCGAGATTAGGCTTGAATATCGTAGATACACCTACACATATTTGGAAGTCAGTATTTATAAACGTGGCGACGTTGCGAGATTTTGAGGTGGTATTCTACAACTGTAACATAGACAGAACGTGTAATCAGGGACTGAAATCTTCAAAAAGCAAAAGGAAGCAACTGCAGGAAGAATAATACATGCGTAGAAGTAGCCGTCTGTGTTGCAGGAAGGTGGTATTTGCAGGTTCTTCTTGGAAAAACATGTTTAAAGTTTAACCAGGTGGTAGAGTCTGCCTGTAAGTATAATTGGGCTCTAAACGACTAAAATAAACGAACATTTATATTCCGTTCCCTTGTTGACATAAGACACTGTAGATACAACCTTGACAGGAATTTAGTTTCCGAGGTATTAATTAAGTTGTCAGTGTTGTGAAGCCAATCGATTGTGTCGTTTCTGGACAAAGTTCAAAGTACATTTCTTTGCTTTTCGACTTAACTAGAGCGAGTGAAAATTGGTGTGCGGTATATAAACCATGTGGAAGTATATAAATATGTATATTTTTTTCTGCGGTGCAATAGCCGACCTCGGCCCTAGGCAACCTCTTTTGTTTAGGTTTCTATATCACACACAATTGGGCACACATAAACACACCCGGTAGATTTCTCTCAACAAGTAATCAGCCCGTCGCCGGGACCACAACCTATACAACACAACTACAAGGGACGAAATACATGCCTTCAGCGCGATTCGAAACCGCAATCCCAGAAGTAAGGCTCCTGCAGGCCACCGGGATCGGCATTGTATATACTGCAGCGAAATAATGTCTTTCATACAGACACACAAAATGAAAATTTGCCATGTTATTATTTACTTGACTTTTATTGATACCCAATTGCCTGTCATTTTTTTTTTGCAAATGCACCCCTAACAGATCATTATGTTTAGTGTTTTGCAGTAGCGGAGTGACAGCATTAATTTACCTTCCGATGCCTGCTGGTGACGGCGGATTTAGTTGTTAATTTAAAAAGAAAAAAATACTTTTTGCTTGGCATGTTATAGCCAGAGGCTATGCATAAAAATTTGATTTGCCCATACAAGACATCTAAAGTTGAAATCCCCGTGTACCCACGCGCGTTTGAACCATCTGTTTAACTTTAGGGTGTTTCCGACACCAAAAGTTAGTTAACAAGTTAGTAAAATGTACACTAAAATACATTAAAAATTACTTTATTACCTACTGAATTTACAAAAATTTTTAGATATGTGAGATACTTCATGTTCAGTGCACAAATCGCAGCGTTCTCCTGCCGTTCTGCAAATTGACTGAAATAACTCTTTGTTGGCATCAAAATTTAGTGCTGGAGAATGCATTCGCTAAACTGTCTTTTGGACCGCCCTGTACATTACAAACACTTGCGTGGCTTCACGTTGCATTTCAGCAGCGCTTTGTCAAATTGAATTTGCATACATGAAGGTAAATGAAGGCTGTTAAGGCACACTGTCAATTGCGTATAAGCGTACATGTGCTGTAATAATAAAAATCTACGCTGTACCCTCACAGTATATTTATGTGTATCGTATATTTCTCCGAATAAACTGCGATTATTTCCCTAATAAGCTTTAACTCACTGTCGTTTGTAATATCAACACAGTGTTTTTCCGTGAGGTAGGAAGTGAAGTTCCAAATATTATTGAAACAAATTCCTTGATGTAAAGTATTAACCGAAATTCTGTTACTGGTTTCCGCTTCAGACCAGACGCTAACGTGTATCGATTCTTATGGAATTAGTGCCGTCGACGGAAAGGAACTACAGTCGGGTCACGGAAAGAATGAAAACAGAATCTCTCCCGCCCACCTTTCTAGCATTTACCGTCTCTCTGCGTGCCGCCCCCCACCCCAACCAGCTGTAGATTTTACTTTTGCTTTCTGCGTTCGCGGTTTGTTATCGGTGCTGACGGACCGAAGGTGAGCAATATGGGTAGTGGAAGGAACGGGCACTTTAAAATATCACCAGTCGTGTTCATTTTTGTTCTGACCCCATACAGGTTAGGACAGGATCAATAGTCGACCTTTTGTAAACGCGGTAATGAACCTTCGAATCTTGTGAAATGTGGAAAAATTCTTGAATAGCTGATTAACTGTGGTTTGTAATTGGCTACACAACCTGTCTTTGGGTTATTAATTAATGTAGTAATTTATTCATATTTTAATTAACGACGCTTCCAGGAGTTCAGAGTAGATGTAGCGTCGAACGGTAGGGTTATTAGTGAATAATGAGTTGCAAATGATGCGAAAGGAAGCAACAGTGTCTAATTTGAAATACTGATCAAGCACAGTACTTGGAGGAGGGACTGCATAATGAGGGCTTCATGATCTATACTCCTAATCAAGTATCATTCGGTTGATCAAATCAAGAGTACTGAGATGGCCGGGGTATGTGGCACGTATGGGGGGCACGAAGGGTGCATACAGGGTTTTGATTGAAAAATTAGAAGAAAAGAACCACTTGGAAGACCTAGGAGAGTAATATTAAAATTGATTTTCAATAAATAGGCTGGGGGAGCGTGGAGTGGATTGATCTGGCCGAGGATTGGGACAAATGGCGGGCTATTTTGAAGAGGGCACTGAACCTTCGGGTGCGTAAAATGACGGAAATCTGTTTATTGGCTGAGGAGCTGTGAGCTTCTCAAGAAGGACTCTGGCCCATGGAGTTAGTTATTTTAGCATTCGTCTGGAGGGACGGAGAAAAACTGCGAAAAGTCGTGGTCCAGATATCGGGTCTGCGGATCAAAATTTGAATCTGATCCTCCCGAATACGAAGTACCATCGCTGACCACCAGTCTACTGCTTCATCCGGTCTGCGTTCATTTGTTTACCTTTTCCCATAACTGTATTTGCGTCACTTCAGCCCTCTGTCGGAAAAGAGGAACGTGAGGTCAGCCAACATTGCAGGCATATACATCACACGGACCGAGAGACAATGGGAGGCCGTTATGGCACCCTGGCAGTTATTAAATTCCAATAGAATGTCATTCCATAGCTGGAAGGGTAAGACTTCGTGCAAAATGCCACTAGGTAGACCATAGGCACGTCCCATGAACAATACGCTCCACATACGACTACACGGCGACATATTTCAAAGCAGTTATAAAGAACTGAGACAGGAAACGTTTTTAAATAGTGAAAGTTGAGAACAGAATTAGAGCACGCAACTGTGACACGTCAGGTGTTGCACGTCTGATGTTCAGACCAAACAGTAAGGGATAAAAGAATATTGAAGCACAGCTGACGAGATTTACTGCACTGATTATCGGAGTCAGGTGGACAGCTGCTCTGCTTGATGTGCCTGCAGATCTGATTACACATGCGGACTGTTCTGATTGAAGCTCCTCATGGTTTGCGTCACTCCTGCGTGGCAAGTGACTGTGTGTGACTCTAAATCAGTTTAGGACAGCCTTCTCTTCAAGTCACTCTTCACTTGTCATCTATTTGACGCGGTATATACTTAGTAATTTAAATGTCGTTAAATAGACAAAGTTGCACTGTAAAATGTGGGTCGGGACCAAGAAAATGCAAAATTTGAAGTTTTGAATTACAGAACGAAATTTATTGTGGTTGTACAGGGTGATTCACGCCGTGATACTTCAGCAGTTTACTGACCAGTTGTTGAGTATTACTGCCACGTCTTGCGGGACACAATGTGTTACCCTTATGCAGTTCATTTAGTATGTCTGATACCATGTGGTATCCCTACACAGTATGCTTATTACACCTGGTATGTGCCATGTGGTGTTTCTGTACAATTTATTCAGTACGCCTGGCAGTATAAGGTACATGTATAAAATTTATTCATTACACTTTATGCCATGTGGTACTGTTTCTTGCTTGTAACTTCGTTTACGTAATGGTTTCTTTCAACTGCCCCAGTTTTGTGGCGTTGAACTTAACAGTAATAGTGAGTGACGAATTTAACATTTCTGTAGTGTTCTATGCTGGTATACTGTGTAAAATTTCCGAGTAACATCAGTGAATCACCGAAATATAAATCTCAGTTGTTTGCACTGCGCCGAATTTCCAACCCGCTATCTTTGGAATATGAATCCAGGTTGCTAGCCATTTAACCAAGACCTTAGATTGACCATTGTTGTGGGTATGTAACTCTAATTACGAGTTCGTAAATGAGATGAGACAAGTTATCTTAGAGTTTACAAATAAAGTACATACAGCCAGGTGAAAATCTTTCTACTGCAGGGATACCTAATTTTGAAAGGACTATACTTGTAAGAATCTAAATATAATAATTTTTTTTATTTTTAATTTATTTCGTGGTATAGAAGTCTATGTTGCAGGTCTCATGCTAAGATACGTAGTGTTCAACTAATAACAGCCCTGCACGAATGCCTCTGTTACAACAGTTTGTGTGTTTCATGTTGGTTGGTTTTGGTTTGGTGGGCGAGACCTAACTTTGGTAACGACTGGCTAATAGCTGTGTTGATGTGAATTATGTAACCCAATTGTTCACGACACATCAGATGGAACAGGTCAGTGGGGCAGAATACATACATGTATACAGTACTTCTAATCTTTGGCCCACTGAGGTGGAGCTTCGATATTTCTCTCTTACATTCTGCAGTCTTACCGGGCCCTTATCGTGCAGTGCTGGAGACTGTTTGTTTCTCACGATATAACTCTCAGTCCTTTTAAACCGTTACGGCACGAATACGCAGGTCTTTCTGCCTACGTCAGTAAATGTTAACTAGTTAACTAACCAACAAACCAACCAAATAACTAAGTAAATAATACAGCGCATGAAGGAGATTCTTTTTGAGAAGTTTGTGATTTCGCTAATAATTAAGAAGTTTTCAAACTTTTAATTATATTAATAATTTCCTTTTTTACTAGTATAACGTCCGAGACGTCGTTTCCTCTCGTATTACCCTACCAAAATTTTGTATGCATTATAGTGAATTTCAGCGTTAATGTGACTCTACGGGACTGTAATTCATCACAAGGCGTCGCGTCGTGTCGCGTGATAATAAGAGTAGCATGCTTGTTACCAGTTAGTTCACAGAGCGATAACGGTTCGCATTTTGTTGTCAGGAGTCACTCTGTGCTCGGTCTGACAGTTTTGCTTCGTCTTCCTGAAAACTCTTCAGGTGAATAATGGGATTGTGCAGTGGGGCGCACAATCAGGCGGAAAGACTCGGACACTCCTCTCTTAAAATCGGGCCGACCCATAATGCTTACGTTCGCTTCACCGAAACGCTGTGCAGAAAAAGCGTTGTGTTTCAAAACTGGATTTCCTGCCATCCTGTTCGCCATCGGCACATTATTTTTGACCATTTTTCCTCCCATTCTAATCTGTGTAACTTCCTAATTTGAAAGAACGTTATTAAATAACCTAAACAGTTTGGTGTAGGAGTAGGGTGAGATTGTTTCTGTTGGTATTGTAATTGACAGTGGTTGTAATTTCTGGTTGTAATTTACAGTGGGCCTAATGAATCAGACCAAGTTGATGTATGTGGAGGAGTGGTGTAAGTGTCAGGAGAAAATTGAAATGTTTGAAGGAAATTCTGCCTAGTGCGACCGTGCCCACCACAGATCTCACGTGGGACTGAACCCGAATCCCTCCATGAGAAACAGGCGATTGAAGGCCAGAGCGCCAGTAAGATGCGTGAGTAATCCAGTAAAGTATCTAACTACACGAACTGTCATGATGTGAGTTTTCTGTGAGAACGGCACATTTCCTCAGACAGACAAAAACAAGGAGGGCAACGTGATCAGTACTGTCTCCACTTTCTGCCGAACACATTCAACTACTAACACAGTGAAAACAGAGGTCCATACAAGCTGAACCTCATGTCACCTAAATATTTCTTATTTGATAACATATACTGTAAAGCTGTGAGTGTAATTTTTAATTTTTAATTTTAAATGAGTCCCTGAGGATGATCCTACGGGATAGGAACATGTAGGACTAATATATAAATATTGTAAATGCTGTAATGTACAGATATTAGAATATAGTGTATTGTCTGGGCAAATTTTGTATTTGACTAATAATCATGCACGGTGTGAGCAATATACAAATTCGCAACATGACTATTTGAGACGAAACTATACTTACTGCAGTATGCTGGCATAAAAATGAAACTTAACACATGCATCTCCTGTAGCCGACCTTCTTTATAAATTTGGGCAGCGCAATTCTAATTCGTAATTCGGCCGGTGAATATTATGTAAAAGAAACTCATGTTTCACTGCACTTCTGAGTTTCACGAAACAAAACGCATACGGTAAATCACGAGGCGTGAATCTGGGAGGCCATGACAAGCGGTTATCACAGCAGAACATCATCGCTAGATGATTTGTATAACAGGATAAAAGTTTCGTTGCCTAGGCAGCACCTAAAATAATAAATAAAACAATGTGTGGATCCGATGTTAAACCAATTTCCGACGGAATTCCGGCCCGCACTAATTGAATACAACGTGATAGGTTTGAATAAATTACCTTCATGCTAGCGCCCCAGAGCATATCATGTGGGAGAGTGAATATGTTGGGTTTAACTTTCGCATTGATTGGCTTGTACACAGTGACAATATGTTATACCATTGCTTAAAATTTCTGACAGTAAAACGGAGGGTAAAATATAATTTATATGCATAAGAACAGCGTATTCGTGTGTAAACGTTTCCCTTACTATGGAACACTGTACAGGGCGATTCAGGAGGAAAGATCAATATTTTGGGAGGTAATAGTATCGGTCATTGTAAGCAAAAAGTTAATATGAACATGCGTCTAATACTGGATGGTTACCGAGATATTTGAGTGTACAAATATAAAAACATTGTGAGCTGTAATAAAGAAAGGCAAATTACATGTTAATTTTATAGCAAAACAGAGCCAACTTACGCAAAATATTATTGTTTATTTATTTAACCTTCGTCTTTTAGTTCATCTCCCCGACATGTTCCGGCAATAACTATGCCATTAGCAAGGGTTCTACTTCAAATTACACAAATTATGCATTAAAGTATGAATTATAAGATGTTAAAAACTGTTAAAATGTTAAAAATCTTCTGTAAAAATTTTATGCTACGCAATTCTTTTACTTGTTTTGACGCTACGGTGCTGTGTTCGGCCTGGCGTCCCTAATTAGGGATTTTTAACGTTTGAACAGTTTTAACATTTTATAATCCACATTTTAATGCACATCTTATGTAATCTGAAGTAGCCCCCTTGATGATGGCGTAGTTATTGCCGAAACATGTCGGGGAAATGAACTAAAAGACGAAGGTTAAATAAATAAACAGTAATATTGTGCATAAGTTGGCTCTGTTTTGCTATATTGATCATATGCACGGAAATGAATAACACAAAACATTGTTAATTTAATTTTAATTTTAATTTAATGTTTCAAAGGCAAATTTCTTACACAGCAGTGACAAATCTTTTACAAGTCATAATAAATGTTCCAAAATCCCGCCTCCAACCTCAGTTCACTGTGCAAATCTTGTGCGAAGATCGCATGTTGTTCGTCTGAGTTGATCTTCACGTTTCTTTATGCGGGCAGCAGCATCCAAAGTGCAAGCGAGCAGTTCTTGTCGTGTGTCCACGTTCCTTTTGTAAACTTCGCTCTCCATCCAACCGAACAAACAAAATTCTAGCGGAGTTAGGTCTGTTGGTTCAAACAGCTCTATCTCGGTAACCATTCAGAATTAGATAAGGCGGCCGGGGTGTAAGATTAACCTCTCGCCTCCATCTAGTGCCGAGGTTAAGAAGGAGTGGAGCTGTAAGTCCACTCTCATTTTATGCGTTTATGGAACGGACGGGGCAGACTTTACCTCTACCTTTTTCCTTCTTCTTATAGTTTTATTTCCGGAATGTATAAATGAATTAAACTAATAGGCTTATCTATAAGCAAGTAATATCAAATGTTTTCACATTATAATGCCCCAGAATCGATTTCACATTCTTAGACTGTAGCATCTCTCACTTCTTGTTTATTGCTTATCCACTGTCTAGCTCGATTCCGACTTTTTTATCTCTGTTAGTAATGTGTTATAAGTGAGCCGTCCATTTATTCGTTTCAGCTGCAAGTGTAACATCGTACCGATTGCTGGCCATGCGATCAATGCATGCAGAACAGTGTTAAAAACATTTCTAAAAACCAGTTAGTTCTTAATGTCCTGCAAGCAGCACAAAATCTGTGCCCTTCAGAATATCCTTTCTGTTCCAAAACCAATATTTTAACCTCAAATCCCGAGGGCCCAAGTTATAAATCCCATTCTTCTCGTATCGATGACCAATCGCCCCAAGTAATGATCCCAACTTTTTCCATTTAGCGGACTTTTGCACCCCTCAACCTCCCCCCTTCTAACTCAAACGTCTCTGTTGTGTCTCTATAATAAAATGAAACAATGAGATCGCAAAATCAATATCAGCCTACAACTGACGACAGAATACTCAGCGTTGATAACAATAGCTTATCGAACAAACACTAGACCGCGCCACCGTCTAACTTGATTACGTTGCATTATTTTGAGTGCCCTTCAAAGACAAGTGGTTGAAATGATGATTATGATCCAAGATGTGGCTTGTGTCGTGACCGCTGATGGCACTGATGCTCCTTCGGCTGCAAATCGATTGGCGCGCGCGCACGTGTGCGTGGACAAAGTTGTGTTGTAGAAACTTTCTTCCGTTGCACACTCGCTGTAATGAGGGTAATCAAAGATAATGGTTATTGCAAGTTAGCAAAAACGTGTCTTCTTCATCGGACTTTTCTGTAACTGTAGTGTCGTACAAGAAGCTGGAACTTAGTGACCACCTGAACAGCAGTAACGAACAGAGACGTACTGGGCGTAAGAACACTGTAATCATTTCTTGATAATTTAAAATACAGTATACAGTATATTCTTTAAGGTAAATTATTATACTTAGTGGTAGTAGTAGTAGTAGTAGTAGCAGCAGCAGCAGTAGTAGCAGCAGCAGCAGTAGTAGTAGCAGCAGCAGTAGTAGTAGTAGCAGCAGTAGTAGTAGTAGTAGCAGCAGTAGTAGCAGCAGCAGTAGTAGTAGTAGCAGCAGCAGCAGTAGTAGTAGTAGCAGCAGCAGCAGTAGCAGCAGCAGCAGCAGCGGTGGCATTGTTACTGTTATTAATTTTAAGGCGAGGTCCTCGGCAACGTGTGGTTTTACAGCTCATGTAGTCTGAACGACTTCTGATAATTACAATATTAATTGTATTTTCTTATATGACTTGTAACATTTGTTTGGTTCATTTGATCACTTTGTTTGTAGCTCTGTTTCATATGCCTTGTATCCTTTTATTGTCTGTTCTGTGTAACTTTTTAGATTATCAGTTTCCTTACGTTCTTTCTTTTGTAAAGTACATATTTTTAAGATAGTATTTGCGTTTTTCAGTACCTGTGATTTGCGTTATTCCTGTTGTTAGGCACGTTAATAATCTAATTGCGTTATTAATATTATTAAGTTACGTATATGAATATCGTACAAAAATATAACGTAGAATTCCGAAATCGAAAAACAGTTTAAGCTTCGTATTGATGCCTTGAGGCCCTCAGAGATTGCCTCGTTCATTGCATTTTAACAGATTGCTGGATTCTTATTTCTGAACAGACTTACATGACACTAAATCTTGCGTATGCTGCGCTTGCGTGCGCGTGTTTGTGTTTAAAAGGCGCATCAGCCTCAATTACTATTTGTGCCTGTATAAAATTCAAATTAATCCCAGTGGCCGCGCGGTCTAAGGCGTAGATCTGCGGCCGAGCCCTTGCTGGGATCGTGGGTTCGAATCCCACCGGGGACATGGATGTTTGCCTCTTGTGAGTGTTTGTGTTGTCAGGTAGAGGTCTCTGTGACGGACTGATCACTCGTCCAGAGGAGTCCTACCGACTGTGGTGTGTGTCTGAGTGTGATCAAGTGGAAATAAAAACCCTCTAAACCTACTGTGAACAAGTAGGTAGAAGAGGGAAGGACTACGAACCGAAAGGTTAAAATTCAAATTAACCCTTTAAAGACGAAGCGTATGTGTTTTATATAAGGACTCAGTGCGTACCGCGCTGTAAACACTCTCCACTTCGGTTATAAAAACCAGTCTCTTAATGTTTTATAAGGCAAAAGTTGCTGTTTGTTCTGAGATCCGTACAAAACACATAAACGCAATGTGGGCACCACGTAGAATTTTTTAATGTTAAACCTGGTGGTATGTAAAGTTACCGCTAGGCTTTGAAAGGTTAACCACGCATAAAATTAAATCATATGGTGCGATATATTTGGCAGACAGAAGGGGAGGGGGGTGGACTCACCTAATCCTCTGTTAATGAGTGTGTAGGCCGACAATAAACCTCTCCGCACGTGCCTACCGACTCGGCGTGGGATAGACAGCTCACTAAACCAATGAGAGGGGTAAAGAAACATTTTTTTTTTTCACGGCGGTGTGGCACGGGATAGACAAGCTACAGGATAAAACAGAACAGTGATAGTGTAAAGAGTGCCAGCCTGGAGGTTCTGAGCAGTCCTGAGAATCAGGGCACCGGCTGTTTGCGTATGACCAGCGGTAGCGGTGGAAAACACTGCCGTCAGTTTGAGCCGGCTCAGTCGCTTAATAAAATATGAATGCAAGTTGCGGGTAGCCACTACAGGTGGTACTGTACCTGGGAGTGGTGACATGCCTACAGCACGAGCACCCAGCCAAGTAGTGTCCCTCTGTTAAAGTTTAATCTGCATCTCAAGCAATGCAAGATTTCAGAATTTACGGACAGAGAAATTGAGGCTAATAGGAATGCACTGTAGTTGCCTTGGATTTCAGTGTTTATAGTACAGCAGTGGCGTTACCAACTTACACCCAGACTTCTTGAAGATTTAATATTTTATTTATGGTTAAAACGCGCAATGAATCTAACCGTACTAACACAATTTGTTAGCAAATTTGGATTTATTTGCAAATGTGAGAAGTACGTGAAAGTAAGAAAAATATTAACTGGCTGACTACTGCTACAAGTACTCTCGGTGTGTGATGTAACGATGTCAAAATATCATGCAAGCGAAAGAACCACAGTTAAGTGATCACTACTTGTTTAACCGTTTAAAGAAACATAATAATTACACTGCATATTCCATGGCCGATCCCAGTGGACGCGCGGTCTAAGGCGTAGGTCTGCGGCCGAGCGCTTGCTGGGATCGTGGGTTCGAATCCCATGGGGGACATTGATGTTTGTCTCTTGTGAGTGTTGTGTTGTCAAGTAGAGGTCTCTGCGACGGGCCTATCCCTCGTCCAGAGGAGTCCTACCGACTGTGGTGTGTGCTTGAGTGTGATCAAGTGAAATCACGAAAACCCTCGACACCTGCTGTGAACAAGTAGGTAGAAGAGGGAAGGACTAAGAAAGAAAGTATATACCATGTGGTTTAACATTCAGAAACACTGAGTTTTGTCCAGATGGTGTGGTTGTTTTAATGCTGGTAATAAGCAAAGATCATAAGTCTAAAGAGGATTAATTGATTTGTCATTGTGGTGGATTCGTAGTGCTTTTCTTGAGGTAGGAACTGGGTCATTAAATACTCGTATAGACAAATGTATATTTAGAGTGTCCGGAAATATGACGCCGAAGAGAATTACTCAAACATGAAAGAAGTGTCAGGACGTTAGAGAGAAGTTAATATTGAGATACTTCAAGATTTTTACTGTTTATAAAACATTACTGGGTCGAGCAAATCAAAGAGGATGAGGTGGGAGTTGGGTACGTATATCGCATGGGACAGAAACTAAATGTGTTCAAAATTTTTGTGAGAAAACATGAAGGGTCGAAGCGCCTAGAAAGACCTGTGTTTAGATGGGAGATAATATTAAAAGAGGTTTAAGAACATATAATAAGGAAAATCCACCGGCTTAATCTCTTTACGGTATTCAACGCGGGATTTTTAGGATTTCTGTCAAACTCTGATTTTCATAAAATGCGGAGGAACTTTGAATATTTGAGTGACTTTTAGATTTTCAGCACGTACTTTACTTCGTGGATGCGGTTAGTTAGTATTTCATTTATGGCTGATCTGAATTGCGTGGTCGCATTTACCTGAAATGAGTAGGAAACATACAATGAAATGTCAGGTTGTGATCGGTTATTCACACTCTATCATGGAAATCATGGTTATTTCTGGCGTTTTACTGATTGTTAATAAAATGTTGAATTGTCTGCTAGTAATTAAACCATTCCACATTTAGATTCAGTTATGATTCACTGAACTGTTAAAACGACATTAAATATTAGTAGTAACAGATAAATGAAATAATACACTATTAATGACTTCTGCTCATTAGTATAATGATGCGAATAACATCGCCGGTCAAAAGGTTTTACCATGGTGCTGCAGTTCCATAGTATTTTTTGATGTATGTACAGTCACTGCACAGAATATTGTAATGTTGTATTTATTTAGTGTTTGTTAACTGACAGTCGAACTCAAGTTGTGTAGTGTCATATTTAGAATAGTTAACATTTTAAAGCCTAGCGGTAACTTTATGTACCACCAGGTTTAACATTAAAAAATTCTACGTTGTGCCCACATTGCGTTTATGTGTTTTGTACGGATCTCAGAACAAACAGCAACTTTTGCCTTATAAAACATTAAGAGATTGGTTTTTATAACCGAAGTGGAGAGTGTTTACAGCGCGGTACGTACTGAGTCCTTATATAAAACAGATACGCTTCGTCTTTAAAGGGTTAATGTACATATAATGATTCAGAAAGGATGTGTTATTAGCACTTGTAACCTACAGCAAGTCCTTATTGGACTGTGGTGTTATATTCTTGAATATCGCAGCGTAGAGACAACATTGCACGGAACATTTTTCACACAGTAATCAACTAAAATACCCGAGAAAACGGCCGTTGAAGATTCCGCCGGTCGCCAGCGAAAATTAACCTTTTAAAGCCTAGCGGTAACTTTACGTACCACCAGGTTTAACATTAAAAAATTCTACGTGGTGCCCACATTGCGTTTATGGGTTTTGTGCGGATCTCAGAACAAACAGCGACTTTTGCCTTATAAAACATTAAGAGACTGGTTTTTATAACCGAAGTGGAGAGTGTTTACTGCGCGGTACGCACTGAGTCCTTATATAAAACCGATAGGCTTCGTCTTTAAAGGGTTAATCTGGGTCCGAGTGAGCTGTGGTATCTTTGGTCACGGAAATCTGTCAGCACGAAAAAGAAACAACGTTGTTCGGGGCGTCGTTAAATGAGGACTGTCTGTTATCTGAAGTAAACCCTACTGTCCTTTGGAGCCGGGAGAGTGACTAAACTACGGGCTGGAGGATCCAGTGTTCGAATCCCGGCAGAGGCAAGAAATTTTGCAGTTTTCAAAACCCCCAGGCGGGATCTGGTACCCACCCATCCTTCTATTCAGTGGGTTATCCGGATTATTTCCAGTCGATAAAGCTGCCAGGGTTGTAGTTGCCCACTCATTTGCATCTAATGCGGAGGTCAACGGAGGTTAACCGAGGTTAAGGATGAGTAGAGCTCTGTAGCCCGTTTTCTATGTTGTTCCTTCCGTGCAGTGTCGGTAACCAATTCAGAACACTCAGACCAACAAAACGCACTGTATTGTTCCCAAATATTTTACATTACAATATCACGTTGAACAATACTACATGTTTGGATCCATTATGGACTTATCATCAGGGATTCACATTAAAGCAACACCGCACAAAACCAAAATAGCAATCCATGTATGCAAAAAAAAGTGGTTGACTTCTTACAGGTTTTTATTGTATAAATGGATCTATATTTCGGTGTTGTGAGGCGTTACTTTACTGTGATTCCCTGATGATGATCCCATAAGGGATCGAAACATGTAGCAGTGTTCAACGTGATATTGTAATATAAAATATCTGGGAACAATACAGTGCGTTTTGTCGGACTCAGTGTTGTGAACTGACTATATGCCCTGACTCTTCTACCTTTGTATGCGTTCCTGGCGTAGAGAGAGAAAAATTAACCGTTACTTTTTACCTACTATACTGTTACTTGTATGGAGTGACAGTGTAAAACTACGAAGATATTAGTCGTGACAGCCTGTCTTGGGGCCGAAACTTGAAACCGGAACGTACCGAGCACGTAGCAGAATATGATGTTCGGTAGCACGTTGTGTTGTTATTTACACACCGACAAGAGGTAATGCTTATTAGCATGTTTACTGCTTCGTGTCGTTACGTGGCAAAGTACAAGAACAGACTCGTTTGCAGCAAATATTGCTCAGTGCGTAACAAGCTATCCCGACGCCTTCCTATTCTATGAAACAACTATTGAGGAACTGATACAGTTATCAACGTAGAAAACAACTGAATTTTTAGATATTATTCTTCAAGAATTTTAAATGAAGGGGCTCAAGGTGTCCCTATCGTAGGTTTTAGAGCACTGAGCATCTTCTGCTGGAAATTGCGTTGGAATGCGCGACTGCGTTGAAGAGCGTGACAAGGACAGTAGTTTAATGTGATACGCAGAAATGAAAGAGCAGCTTGATCAGGTTTCACTTAGGCATGTCGGATATACGGGGAAGAATGGTGATTGTCGTCTAACCAGCGCCGTCCCTGCGTCTGTATGAGTCTAGTTCCTTAAGAATAATAAACAATGAAATGAGAATCGCAAGTGTTAAGTGATGTTCCCGGGTAAGGTTCGGTGTTCTAGTGTTACAGCATCATATTATGTACGTTATGCTGCTGGTATTGTTTTAAAACAAGGTGTAATGAGATTACTAATTGCTGAAGGAGACACTGTAGCAGTATCACACAAATGCTGGGTGAGACGAAATGAGATGAGAGGTTTAAAAAATGTATTTTACAAAAATTCGAGAGCTGATAGACCTTGAACTTTTAACACTGGGAGGACATATCAAAATGTACAAAAACCCTAATCACCAGCAAATATACAAAGAGAGTTTTTATCATCAAGCGTAACACACTCCTACATGTTTCGACCCTGCTGGGTCATCTTCAGGGAGAACTTTTTGTTATCGTTACACTAAGCTTGCACTTTATAGTTGAGTGAGAATGTGCTGTTGACTGTGTGCTGTGTACTGGAGGCGTGAACTCTCTGCGGTCCGGGCCTGCAAGCCGGGGCCACAGAGAATTCACGCCTCCAAAAACAACGCAGTACACGGTCAACAGCACATTCTCACTCAACTGTAAAGTGTAACCTTAGTGTAACGATAACAAAAAGTTCTCCCTGAAGATGACCCAGCAGGGTCGAAACATGTATGAGTGTGTTACAATTGATGATAAAAACTCTCTTTGTATATTTGTTGGTGATTAGGGTTTTTGTATAATATAGTGCACGGACATGGAACACATTAAATATCAAAATGTGTTTGACACAATTCTGTACTTGAATGTGGGCACCATTTATGGCTCTTCATATGTAAAAATTCTACTCAGTTCCGTAGCAGACTTTCTGTATCAGTTAACTATAAAGTTCGGTATAATATTTCGTATGTGCTCTAAATTTTCCAGCGTTGCTGGCAGTGGCGTAACCTACATTTCATTCAGGATGGAGCCTCAAGAAAATAAATCATGTGGGTTATATCTGGAGAACACAGGGGAAAACACATTCTTTGTTCTGCCCCCCCCCCCCCGCCGCCCTTCCCCCATGCATTTTGCTATTGTGTTAACAGTTGCACTCCAAGTGACAATTACTGGAGTTACGTCACATTATCTATGCATTATGAAAAACACGAATTATTCTTCCAGTAATGTATTTCCTTTTCTGGGTGCTCTGTAGCTCTTGGGGAAATACATTTTTGAAAGCACATATGTAATTTGTGTCTATGACAGAATTATATTTTATGCTTATATCTAATGTTAGACTAATCCTGCACGTGCGTTAGTAAATAATGTGGAATTTAAGCTTTACGCCGCAGTGAAAATTTAGCTTCTGTTCTTTGAGTTGTCAGACTGTGTAGGCTTGTAAGTTGGTAGCAACATTTCTAAAGAATCTATTGCTTTAGGCTTCGGGATTATTAATGAAGAGAATGAGACAGGACAGCTTCTAAAGTTAAGGAACTGCAAGGATGACCCACGTAGGTGACGCTGTTCGCCCGGAATTCTCATAATATGAAGTTCAGACTTAGTTAAGCAAGGAAATTACCAACAGTGGTTATTTATTGTAAGACATCGCAGTTCCAAGGTTTTGTCTTGCCAGTGTAAGGCAAATGTTCTCGACCCCGATTTCTAGTAATCTATAACTCCATGGAGCAGAGGCATTATTGGGAAGCTAACAGTTTCTCAGCTAGTCAAGAAATTCTTCGCGTTTTATGGAACTCGGAGGTTCATTACCGCATTCACAAGAGCCCGCCACTTGTCCCTATCCTGAGCCAGCTCAATCCAGTCCATGCCCCCCATTCCACTCCTTGAAGATCCAGTTTAATATTATCTTCCCTTCTAGTAATCTGTTGTTTTCCAAATTAAGAATGCTCTGAAAGTATAAACCGTACTTACAGTGGTAACGTACGTCACACGACTCCACTACATTCAAAGCAATTTGCATAATCCTTCCAATTTCTGCCACACCAAAATAATTCCTAACAACCTAGTTGACTGCTCTGGTTGTTGGATCTCTATATTAGTTGTTATAGAAGGTTTAATTGTTAAGTTAAAATGAAAAGCAAACTGAGTCTACAGATGCCCTCCTGTGAGAACGGCGCTACACGGAAGGACGACGTAATATTAGGTACGTCTAAATAAACTCTCAATTTTTGTAACCATATGTGTTGTTTTATGTCGTCTGTAATAAACGCATTACGAAAAGTATAACAGCACACTTTAATATCTTTAACCGGCACAAGAAATTTAGAGCTCGGCGAGAAGCAAATATTGAATTATTCTAAATTCGTGTTGTAAAAACGAAAGAATGTGACATGACGCATGATTTATATAGTGTACAATTTTGGCGCCATGTGGTAATAAGCCTTGTAAATACCAAATAGAACGCTGCATGCATTAAATTGCATACAGTTGCCTATTAACGGAACAATGATGGCAACGGGTTTAGCACATCGTGTCCTGGAAACGAAACCAGAATGGGAGAACGACGTGATAGTGGAAAACAAGGATTCTGTATTAATACGCTTGTGTTTACCCGTCAAAAATGACGGATTGGCAAATAAAGGGTAACGAAAGATTTTTTATTCGTAATCAAATGAGAAAACAATCACGTAATAAACAACACAAACGAACGAACGAACGAACGAACAAACAAACAAACAAATAACTCAGATAAATTCTAAATGGTTTTGACGATGGTGTATAATATTGTGTGGTGATGGGTTTATGGGCTTTATCCATCGTACGAAGAGTAAAATATTGAAATATTAGAAATTAAAAAATTAAAATAACAACGTTTTGGAAGCAGAGCCAGCTTCTGAAACGCAGTGATTTTAATTCTTTAATTTTTAATATTTTAATATTTCACTCTTCGGACGATAGATAAAGTCCATAAACCCATCACCACACAAACAAACAACTTGACTTTTGTTCATGAGACGATAAAACACCAATTTAAATTTTACCGAAGGCTTCCAACTCGTTTTCCTTCACAACAATTTAACATTTCAGGGAAGCCACTTACTCGGTAAAACACCAAATTTCAATCTCGTTGGAGGCTTTTATCATCATTATTTAATGTATAAATGGACCTTAATTACAAAAATAGAAAAATCTGAAATGTTTCAGAAAAACTCGAATCAAACATTTTTTAAATTGCGTATGGACGATACATATCGATGGCTTATATCGACCAATCTCTATCGTAAACCTCTAAATTTGTGGCTGTGACGTTTGAAGTACAGAAGCATTTAATATTTTACGTTATACTTATGTATGAAGAATAATAAGACACTCGTGACGTATTTATGGTGCCGTTCCAGAATGGGTCTGGAGATTCTGGAAATAATCACCATAAGCATTACTCAGTGCGGTAATGCCGTAGTCGAATTCGAACCAGTTACGCTCCGAGTGCATGCCAAACACACAACTCTCGTGTCGTCATCAAAGTAAGCTCTAATATTTTGACATTGAAA
Organism: Coptotermes formosanus; assembly: GCA_013340265.1. NCBI lineage: Eukaryota > Metazoa > Arthropoda > Insecta > Blattodea > Rhinotermitidae > Coptotermes > Coptotermes formosanus. The sequence continues at coordinate 51,218 of BLKM01011323.1, read as the reverse complement.
CTTGAGTGTGTGTGTGTGTGTGTGTGTGTGCGCGCGCGCGTGCGTGCGTGTGTCTCGCCTCTGCAGATGACACGGTTAACAAATAGGAGACAACGAGACGTCATTACATCTGACTGTCGTGTTGATGGATTGGATCATATGGCTTCCTGTCAGCGAGTTCACATGTCTGTGTGTTTGGCTTAATAGTTAAAAGGAATGCCGAAATGAATAACGAACCACAGCTATTGAAAGTGACGAGGAAGAGCTGATACACACAGTCCTGCAAATGCACATTTATGTGTTTTAGGCTTGATGTAATGTATGTAACTTGGTGTAATTCTAAAAGAGAAGTGTATTCGATAAGGTAGTAGTAGTAGTAGCGGTAACGCTTTGGGAGGCACCGGGTTCGAATATGGGCAAGGTTACGGGATACATGGTTTTCTTGTTCAGTATACTTAGGCCATTGTCTGATTACTTTGATAGGGTCCACGAACACGTATTTCAGATCGTTACCTTATCACCATCCTCATAATATTTCCGTTGTATTTGACGATATGTAACCTATGCTTTTGTAAAAGCGTCGTTAAATCTACGAATTACTTCATCAGATACATTTAATAAGAAAACAATGATAATATCAAGAGATGAAAGGAGACACGAGATAAGGGTCAGAGGGCAAGTTCTGAAGCAAGTACGAGGGTTTAAATGTCTTGGCACCATGATCAGCGAGAATGGAAAATTAAGTAACGAAATTAACTCTCGGATACTTGCGGCGGTGAGGATGTTTTCCTCCGTTAAAAATAAGTTTCTGAGAAAATGGGAGGTAACAGAAGAGACAAAAATGGTGATATATAAGACCATTTATTCTCCAGTTCTCACATATGGCTGTGAGTCACGGGCGCTAACTACAGAACTAGAACGCAGATTGCAGTCCAATGAAATGTGGTATCTGAGGAGTGTGGTTGGGAAAACACGGAGGGACAGGATGAGAAATACTACCATCAGAATAGGCCTGAATGTAGAACCGCTAGTGGCAAGAATAAAACACTTTCAATTGAGGTGGTTTGGTCATATTCAAAGGATGCAGGAAGGGAGATAACCAAAACAGGCACTAGAAGCTAGGAGTGAAGGAAGACGACCAAAGGGTAGAAGAGTGTTATGGGGAGACAATATTCTGTTGTTATTAAAAAAAAGGAAATGTACTTGGCGAGAGGTAGTTATCAGGACGCAAGGCCGTGTAACTTTGCGAACTCTCTGTTCAACCTCTGCACCGATAGGTAGCAGAGGATCAGACTAAGAAGAAGAAGAAGAAGAAGAAGAAGAAGAAGAAGAAGAAGAAGAAGAAGAAGAAGAAGAAGAAGAAGAAGAAGAAGAAGATGATGATGATGAAGAAGAAGATGATGAAGAAGATGAAGATGAAGAAGACGAAAATGAAGAAGAAGAAGATGATGAACAAGAAGAAGATACATTTACTTTATTGTCCTTAATGTGAAATCCGTGTAATGGTGGCTAAACTGAGGAACATTACCCTTAAATGTAAGTTAACACTGTCCCTGTTCTGAACTAAACACCCAGTAAACAGACGTACGGTGTGGGGAGGGGAGCGTCCCTAACCTGAACACTGGATATAGAAGTGTGTCAGCTTGGCGACCTGGTCGCTTTATCCTAGGGGAAAGAGCCCTTGATTGGCACCCATGGGATACGAGGCTGTGCTAGCCCGAAGGACGATCTGGACTTAGTGGTGAGGAGAAAATTCCTTGTCTGCCGGGAATGTAAATCCGATCTTCCAGCCCATAGCGCAGCTATTAAACTAATTGAGCCACGTCTGCTCCATCTTAAATACAAGAAGACAGAAGCAAATTAAGCGAGAAGATAAAGATTAAGAAAGCAAGGGAAACTTAAAGGGCAAAGAAGACGATAAAAGAAGAAGGGGGTTAAGATTTGAGAGAAGTACAATGTGAAAGAGGGAAAAGAGCAAGACATTGAAAGGAAGAGGAAACTGTACTCCAGACAGAGCGAAAATATTGTGAGCATTCGGCTTCGGCCGTATTATTAAAGCTAGGGGAATTGCCTGCGATTATGTCGTAATTTCATGCCGTCACCTTACAGCGCGTAGGCACATAATTCCGGCATTTCTGCATGCACCGTAAATACGTTGGTTTATAACGAAGTTTTCACATGTCGGAAGTTTGAATGCGGCATTGCGAGACGTTGAGAGGCCTTTTCACATTACTGCAGATGAATTCTGTGACACTGCCTGTCAGTATACGTTGTGGTAACCGAGAGGAACAAACAGTAGTGGGTAACATATGCTGCAGTGGCATCTGCAGCATATTGCGCTTTATGAGTGCGCACTATTCATTATTTTACAAGAACTGGGGGCTGAGGTATTTGGAGAGAAACCTGATAAACTGTCAGCTTGTCTGTTCCAAATCGTACGTACGCTATCCTGGGACTGGGCCCGCAGACTAATCCCGTGACTTATTACAGTAGTACTATTTATCAAGCAGCGTCGGAAGCGCATTTGATTGATTCGTATTCATGATTCGAAAATTAGTGAAGCTGGCATCGACATAGGTTTTTCTTCTCATTTGTGGCCAACAGAGGAAGTTATCTGCCGTCTTACAGTGTTAAAACCTTATCTTTTCATTCTTTGTCCCTTTCTTTAACCAAACGAGCCGCTTACATGCGAAGTCGCAGCGCGTAGAATGTGGTGTTGTTAAGAATGAAATTCGTTTGATAAGAACAACTTAGAAAATTTGTGCATAGTGCAACAGTTACAGTGAGTCAGGTCTGATATTGCCTTAAGAATTTCGGTACAGGGATGTTTAACTTTGAGTCCTTCTTATAAATAGCATAAAACAGGCTCGAAGGACTATTCTGGGCAGCCGGTGCAAAATCTGATGTCAATCAGTGCAACGGTTGTAGAGGAATAAGACGAGGCACTAGAAGTGTATAAATCTGTTCTGCTTAATTATCCAAAAAAGCCATAAGAAACCTTGGAAAAAAGTGTTGGACGTTAACCTTTTAAAGCCTAGCGGTAACTTTACGTACGATCAGGTTTAACATTAGAAAATTCTACGTGGTGCCCACATTGCGTTTATGTGTTTTGTACGGATCTCAGAACAAACAGCAACTTTTGCCTTATAAAACATTAAGAGACTGGTTTTTATAACCGAAGTGGAGAGTGTTTACAGCGCGGTACGCACTGAGTCGTTATATAAAACAGACATGCTTCGTCTTTAAAGGGTTAATTTGTCAGTGTTTTCTCTAGAGTTTGCGTGTTAAAACTCTTAGGCTCCGATAAAGTTTAGTGAGTTTTTTCGAGCTGCGCACCAAAGGGTGTAGGCCTAAGTCTTTGTATCTTTTTTTTCAGTTAAACGAATTGAATATTTCGACAGTTTTTGGTAAAACTCACCCAAAATGAAGTGTAGTGAAAATCCCAGATTCAGCGGAATTAATCCCTGCTAATTATCACACCTACGACACCACATTGTTATTTCCATATATTAGAGTACTTCAACTGTATACTTTGGACCTAAAGTATCTTGTTACGGAGTTAGCTTGAAAATTAATCCAGGCTTGGGAGGTTGGGTAATGCTGCACTGTCGGCTGTACCCTAACAGCTGAATCGAACACACGTCAAGATTCTCTGGTTCACTGCTCTGCATACTTGCATAGTCAAGGTTATGGAAACAGCAGGAGAAATTCTCTTTCATCGCCGTCTGTCGTTGCTGAACAGGAAGGTGTCACGCTCGTCGTCCATTTATAACTATTTGGGGTTCCCCACATTGTCTGCCTAACAGATAATTTTGTCGCCAGATTTAATCTACAGCAATTGCTCCAGTCTCAAAGAATTAATTGGTTTCCTTTTGTAGTCCTTCCCTCTTCTACCTACTCACAGTAGGTGTCGAGGTTGTTTATTTTTCACTTGGTCACACTCAGACACACACCACAGTCGGTAGGACTCCTCTAGACGAGGGATTGGCCCGTCGCAGAGACCTCTACCTGACAACGCAAACACTCACAAGAGACAAAAATCCATGCCCACGGTGGGATTCGAACCCACGATCCCAGCAAGTGCTCGGCCGCAGACCTACGCCTTAGACCGCGCGGCCACTGGGATCGGCTGTTCTATACATAAGTTTCAACCCCAACTCGTTGAAGTAGCATGACGAAGTGTTGCAAGTCCATAGCTTCTAGTCTCTTAGTTGGTTCCAGCAGTGTTGCAACTAATGGCTGACAATTCCTTGACGACTGCTACAGCATACTCTGACACTAGGAATCGAGTACCATATTTACACGTTAACTACGGGTCTTAACCATTCAATGCAGGCCTCGTAACACCGCACGGTATTGAACGCATATATTAAGGGTGACACAGATCTAAAACAGTTCCAGTAGTTGGAATTTAAAAGTCAGCATCATCAAAGTTTAAAGAATTGTCACTCTCAGATTTCAGTTCACAATATAAATATTCCGGGTGCGTCGAAAGACTACCGCATTTTTGGCGGTGCAATGCCCCTTGTTGCTCCGAGCGTCTGCACTTTAGTTGCTAGAATATCACATTACTTCCTCATTGACAAATGTAATCTAACGGAAATAATTTTTTCCTACACTATGGCGACCCACAAAGTGTGGTCCCCGCGCCACAGTTCTGTCTCTCAGATAATACAATAAATTACAGCTATAAAAAAAAGGACCCCCATTTATGTGTGTCTACACTGCACTCACTTATCTACGTTTCCATTTGTCGTGAAGGAAGTGGGCACAGTAATAGTCAGGTTACAGTAAGCCTTCTTTTCAGAGGCGCCATAAACTCTTACAGACGTGTCTGTACTGTTAGTACTTAAGGCCAAGTAAGTGGCGTGCATATTATAGAGAGACAGATGGAGAGGGATTTAGTTGACGCAAGTGAATTCCAGTCCTAATGATAAAAGGGTCGCAGGTAAATGGGTGACACCTACTTTAATAATAAGAAATTTTGCAAAACACTAATCACCAATAAATGTGCTGTTGTACGCAGTACACAGCCAACAGCACATTCTCACTCAACTGTAAAGCGCAACCCTAGTGTAACGGTAACGAGAAGTTCTCCCTGAAGATGACCCAGCAGGGTCGAAACATGTAGGAGTGTGTTACGATTGATTATAAAACTCTCTTTGTGCATTTGTTGGTGATTAATGTTTTGTATGATATAGTGCACGGATATGGAACACATTAAAAGAAATTCTGCATTTTACCACGGAGTGTATTTAGGCATTTCATATGATTATGATAAAAAAACAGGGATTATTTCTATAAATAGCATTAATCTCTTAGACCAACGGCGACGCAGCATGGTTGCTATTAGTAAACTTCGATTTAATACTGTTTAGGTACATTTCATGCGGGATTCACTGTAGTTTAGTCAGTATACCGACGGGGCTACGGGCTTAGTGACTGAGGAATTTTGGCTCGATTCTCGACAGGGGCAAGAGATTTTTCCCTTTTCCAAGGCGTTGGGACCGGCTGAGGAACTCTTGTTCTTACCCAGCTCCAATGAATATCGGAGGCTGTATCCCTGGGGTTAAAGTGGCCGTCGCTTGAAGCTGATCGCTCCCCTCAGGTTAGTGCCATGGTTAAGAATGTGTGCAGGTATGCCGTCGCTCTCCCATATGCCGTCTCAAGCAAATTTACTTTATTCCACGTATCACGTTTTAATAAAACAATAAACTTTAATGTGTGCAGAATATTGTCTCGAACGTTGGTTTTAGCGGGACTGCTTCTACTCTGGAATTCCAGTCTACAAAGTGTTATTCTTCCGAGCTGGAAAATCATCTGGCTACAAACTGTGTCCATGTTATAGAAATGTTTTGAATCTAGGAGATAAAGAGAGGGAGTCACTTTTTTCGATATTGTTTCGAATTCAGTACCCAATAGGCCTATGCTCCAAACTTTCGATACTACATAATCTAAGCTCATTAACCTTTTAAAGCCTAGCGGTAACTTTACATACCACCAGGTTTAACATTAAAAAATTCTACGTGGTGCCCACATTGCGTTTATGTGTTTTGTACGGATCTCAGAACAAACAGCAACTTTTGCCTTATAAAACATTAAGAGATTGGTTTTTGTGAACCGAAGTGGAGAGTGTTTACAGCGCGGTACGCGCTGAGTCCTTATATAAAACAGATACGCTTCGTCTTTAAAGGGTTAAGAGTGTCAATAAGTAAAACATGAATAGGTTACAAATAAGATAAGTAAGTCAGAGTATAGATCTGCTTGGACCGAACGTGTTATTTCGGTGGTAACGGACAGGCATGTTAGACAGTCTGTGTGTGCCAGTAACAAAGCAACTCGTCTCGAGTACGAGTGAAGTGCCACCAGGGAGGCAGAACTGCTGCACAAGCAGTATTGCCCTCTTCTCACGTTCCAAGCTCTGTTCTTCTCTCTACTGTCACGTCCGGTATATTGACTGTTACTTGGAGAAGCCGAAGTTTCATTTCGTGTCGTCTGAAGAATTCGGAAAGAATTTTTATAAACAAATACTAAAAGAGTCGGAAGATTTTTTTTTTCGTGCGTTTGAGTCTGAAATTCATCAAATATTACAAAAGTTTCTGTTTCAGAGGGAACACATTTCATTGACGTTACAGAGGGCAGACCGTTAATGCTCCATAGGAAATTAATCGTCTTTTATTCTGAGAGTTATATGACACACGTAGTAAATACAGTCTGTGGAAAAATGCAGAGATTTTGAATCACGAATTAGGTTTGAAGCCTGCACACTGGCACTGTTCTTTAGTGATGTGAAAAGTAGTGAAGGGGAATTTCTTCAACATATACATGTCTCATTACAAGATGTGTAGTTTTTCATGCTACGAATGCGGTACCTGCTTCGTCTGTGAACACATTTTATGGCAGTAACGTATCGATTCTGCGTTTTGAATTTTTGAAATTTTGCTGTTTATTTGATTATGTATTCTATTTATTTATTGTTACTGTGAAAACAAATTCTCCTTCCAACCCTTGAAAACTGAAGGCAATTTGCCGAGTTCTTTTTTCCAAAGAATATTATAAAATACAAAGAAACACAGACCAATAGTTTTTTCTTAAACCCTTTGAAGACTAAAATGATTCGTTTTCTTCCTCACAGAGAACACCGTGTGCTTCTATTAGCAGCAGCTATCGGTGAATGCTATATGAGGATATAATCCGTGCTTATCGTAAAAATCGTACAGCATACGTAAATACAGCGTGTGGGCAAGATTTGGCGTTTTTTCGTGTTTAGATTGGCGGTAGGTGTAGAAAGCGGCAGTAGGTGTACTCAGTTTTAATTTGAACTTCGTACGGAAGGGGTTAGCCGATCCCACTGGCCGCGCGGTCTAAGGCGTAGGTCTGCGGCCGAGCGCCTTCTGGGATCGTGGGTTCGAATCCCACCGGGGGCATGGATGTTTGTCTCTTGCACATTGTTTGTGTTATCAGGTAGAGGTCTCTGCAACGGGCCGATCCCTCGTCCAGAGGACTCCTGCAGACTGTGGTGTGTGTCTGAGTGTGATCAAGTGAAAATAAACAACCCTCTACACTTACTGTGAACAAGTACGTAGAAGAGGGAAGGACTACGAAACGGAAAGGGTTAAATACATCTGTGAAGACTTTTTCACCGGTAATATAAGTTGTTTTATTTAATGAGGTCTGTAATTGAAATGAAGTATTTGGCAGTTCTGGGGAATACTGGTACTGTCATTTGCGTTTTATGCTAATAAGGTTACAGTTCAGATCAAGAATGGCTGAAATATAAGTTCGCCCGAAAACTTTTACTATTAACTCCAAATAGCTTATCAGCTTTAAGTAACATCCACTGAAAAGGTTCGGTGTAAAACGCGCGAATTCATGGACAGATGCAACGTTCCCATTACGCTGCCATTGTGCACACATAATACAAAGGTCGTGTGAAAATTTGTGAGGAACAACTGATGTACAGGACCTGTCAGTTTGTACTTCCACCCTCCAACACAATGCTAGCAGTGGTCACGTTTCTATTGCACGTGCGCAATTCCTGTGGTAGTTGTTGTGAATAACCATTCCAACCACAGTGCTTAATATATCGCCTGCTTTAACTTAAGGTTACGTTACTCTGCCTTTAGACCGCAGAGTGCGTTTGTGTGGTTTTGTGAATTATTAATGGTTATTTGCCTACACAGCACTAAGCGATTACTGTGGGCGATGGACAGGCGTCCTCTGTGAGACAGTAAATAAACGTTTACAAGTAAACAGTATTTAGATATACATGCCTCCAAGAGTTAATAAGTGCACATATTTGTCCCACTGTGGCACTTCTTTAGTAATTTTGACGTCAAACCAACTTACCAGATTTAATTTTGCGCCACACGGTGCAATACTAGCAGATAACTTGATAGACTAAAATGGGTTTTACCAAATGTACGAAATATCATTGACATACAGTTGGGGTTTTTCCATCGTTACTGAGTCGGTACACAAAAGCTCCGACTCCGACTCCTCGATTTTTAAAAGTCCGACTCCGACTCCTTCATAAAAGCTCAACATTCATTAATAACGGTAAACCTATAAGACATTTCATCACCGCCACGTGAATCATCAGGCTACTGTTTAGACTTATAACCTATATTTAAGTGTAAGTCTAATAGTTACTGTAGCTGTCAGGGCTCTGGTGTTGGAGTATCCAGTTAAGATTTTAGACTGAAGTCGGAGTCGGTACATTTTTTCTCGACTCCGACACCGACGTCACCTAAAAATTCCTTCCGACTCCTACTCCACCTAAAATCCCTTCCGACTCCGAGTCCGACTCCACAGCCCTGATGCAAATGCGACCTTTCAAAAGCAGACTGCTTCCGTCTTCAGGTGAACTAATCAGAAGACGGAAGCAGTGTGCTTTTGAAAAGTCGCGTTTGTGTCATTGATGATGATGGAAAAAGTCCAAATACACATCAGTGATATTTCCCATGTTACACCATTGACTAAGGCGTATAGTGCAGAGTTACCAAATGTAACTGTGTTGCTGTAAGTTGCTGCTGTACGTACCGCTGTGGTCTACAGTTCAAACGGGGGTCGCTGTCGAGCCACTTGTTGAAGGACAGCCGTCTGCATTGCAGCCAGTGTTAGTGTCACTCGAGCCTTGTATCGATACCATATGACAGAAGTATGGACACTGGGATTTATGGTAATTCAAATAGTGTTGTGGTACAGATTTTACTTTACTGTTATCAGTAATCAGTACGTCATGTAACTCCATCCTAGTCAAAAACTGATTGTTGCTAAGCTGATCATTAAGTCTCGCGTTTTTATAAATTTAGAGAAGTAATTACCAAGATTTCGGTTGGGCCCCATGATGATGCCGGCACGCCTTCATATTATTTTCCTGTGAGATCCAGTTTTTGCGTTTTCTTACAGATTCAATCTAATTCTGCAAAAATTTTTCCTTATGTCTCCCGGCTAAAATTTTGCATGTATTTCTCGTCTCATCTGTGATTTGGTTCTGATGGCCGTGTCTCTTTATCAGTGTCCATCTTTAGCATCAATACTAACCTTTTAAAGCCTAGCGGTAACTTTACGTACCGCCAGGTTTAACATTAAAAAATTCTACGTGGTTCTCACATTGCGTTTATGTGTTTTGTACGGATCTCAGAACAAACAGCAACTTTTGCCTTATAAAACATTAAGAGATTGGTTTTTATAACCGAAGTGGAGAGTGTTTACAGCGCGGTACGCACTGAGTCCTTATATAAAACAGATACGCTTCGTCTTTAAAGAGTTACTCTGTGCTTATGCCAGGAAGTTTTGTTCACATTTGAATGGTAGCATATGTTGATTCTTCCTGTTTCAGGTTTTAATTTTTGGGTTATCAAGGTATGGATTAGTGTTTCAACAGCGCACAGTACTGGGCGTTGTTACGTGGTTGCTGTTTGTCACTGCGACACGCGCCTGCCAAACAGACCCTGTCATTGTCCTGCTCACGCGCTTCCTGCATCTTTTCCTATCCCACACCTGACGTTTTGTTTACATACTTTGGACAAAGACAGCTGTTGTAAGGATTTCCTACGCCTGTCATAAAGATTACTTTTGGAAAACACTTGGTAGAAACGGTCCACACACACGAGAAATCTTTTAAATTGGCCTTAATGTTTAAACAGTGCCCTGCTGAGGAAATATGGAATGTGGAAAGTGATTGCTTTACATTACGTTGTAGTCATAGAAATGTTTCGTTTCGTTTCGTAGTCCTTCCCTCTTCTATCTACACACAGTAGGTGTCGAGGTTGTTTATTTTCACTTGATCACACTCAGACACACACCACAGTCGGTAGGACTCCTCTGGACGAGGGATCGGCCCATCGCAGAGACCTCTATCTGACAACACAAACACTCACAAGAGACAAATATCTATGCCTCCGGTGGGATTCGAACCCACGATCCCAGCAAGCGCTTGGCCGCAGACCTACGCCCTAGACCGCGCGGCTACTGGGATCGGCCGTGGAAGTGTTACACGCCTTAATGAGCTTGAAGGTGGCATATATTACGAAGGCGACTCTGACTATGTGTTAGGCCCACAAGAAACCACGGTAAATGCACGTTACATATTATGTCTTAAGGAAATGTGGTGCCGGCTGCGTAGTCCATGTAGGAGGTATGTGAAGGATAATAGGAACAAATATAACTAATTAACTCCATGGAGCAGAGGCCTTCTTGAGAAGCTAACAGTTTCTCAGCTAGTCAAGAAGTTCCCCGCATTTTATGGAACCCGGAGGCTCATTGCCGCATTCACAAGAGCCCGCCACCTGTCCCTATCCTGAGCCAGCTCAATCCAGTCCATGCCCCCCCCCCCACGCCATCCTACTTCTTGAAGATCCATTTCAAAGAATCGGTCCAGGTCCGAGGCTTTGTAGGCTGTTTCGTAACATCATAATTTTTTACGGTGAGGAGTTGTTAGCACTTCGCCCAACCTCCAAGCTGGAGGACCATCCCTTGTCGGCTGTCCGCGACTGCTTATTCAATGCATTCGTAGCTGCCCTCCATAACTGGACGCCGTTCCTCCATCCGCAACCTGAGGACGCGCCATGCCGTGGTGACAGGGACCCACTTAACACGGTGACAGGGGCCCACTTAACACGGTGACAGGGGCCCACTTAACACGGTGACAGGGACCCACTTAACAAATATAGAACAGTGCATTTATTGGTTTCACATGAGTTTCTAAACTTTAAATTTTAGGCATTAACCCTTTAAAGACGAAACGCATTCTGTATAATATAAAGACTCCGGGAGTACCGCGCAGTAAACACTCTCCACGTCAGTTTAAAAAACGAATCATTTGATGACGTGTAAGGTAAAAGTCGCAGATTGTTCCCACATAAATACAAAACACATAAACGCAATATGAGCACCATGAAGAACTCATTAAATTTAAGCCTGGTGTTACGTAAACTTACGGCTAGGCTTTAAAAGGTTAACGGATTAAGTACAATACATATTGTCCCTTAAATGTACATAGAAACAAGAAACAAAGGTGTTTGCTTCTTTTGCTGTTAAGAGGGCTAACAAAGGAATGATGGTGGTTGTCTGGACCACTAGACAGTACGTAGTGCATTGAGGTGGGTGAGTACAGTGTGTCTTATTGTTACAGCCCAATGGAGGAAAATGGGCTGAAGCGGTTACATTCACGACACAGCTGAGCCTGCCAGCGATCTGTTCATTTAGTTCGAGAGCACCGAGGGGGTGCACCACTCACCTGCTGATCTCACCACTTCGCCATGCAGGGTCCTCTGGTAGCTGCGGCCATCGCTGTCATGGTGAGTACAAATTACAAGTATGACAAGCTGCTTCTTACAGGTCAGATCTACGCGTCTGTTCGGCCATTATATCGATGTTTGCGTAGAGATTTTGTCTCGTTTGCCTGTACAAGACAGCAGGCGGCAGCACAAACATATCAAATTATGTGATATTTGCTTTCTTCTTTTCTGGTACGACACCGAATTCTCCACGAAATATGGTACGAATTGTAGGTTTAGATTTAACTGTGGCTAGCGGAGTCATTTTGTGCTTTCGAGGTGGCACTGCAAGCAGCGACAAATGAGGAAACTGATATATTCCAAGACAAGATAAAAGTATTTTGATGAATTTTGTCAACTTCTTATAACAGACAAAGCCGTGGCATTGTCGTAGCTATGTTACGTGTTCATACCATTATTGCTTTGCACGAGTGACTGCGCTGTGTATGTGTGTGTGTATATATATATATTCAAAATTAGATGTGTATATTTTCTTGATAAAGTAGACCTTTTTGTCACCAACTGCCGATTCATATTTACACTTTGCGTAAAGAACTGCTGATATGGCAACCACGTCTTCACGTAATTTCAGGTGGTGTTTGGCAAGCGTTACATGTGTTATGTAACAGCGCTGTCAGTTGCGAAGATTATGTATCTTAGGGAAGGGGGTGATTGAATGTGTATGGAGGGGTGGTGGAATGATGCTAACAGAGGGAAGCAGAAGTACTCGGAGAAAAAACTGTTCCAGTTCCACTTTGTCCACCACAAATCCCACATGTATCTGTGGTGGACGAACTAATTATCCTGATAAATTTTTATAGTGTTCATTCCATCCATAGTCGATAGACAGTCCACAAAACTCAGACCAACAAAACACACTATATTGTTCCCAGATATTTTGTTTTATAATATCACGTTGAACACTGCTACATGTTTCGATCCCTTATGGGATCATCATCAGGGATTCACATTAAAGTAACACTTCACAAACCCGAACTAGCAATAGAGAGTGCACTTTATAAAGATGTAAAAAATATAACAGTTAAAAGGTAGACGTTTGTTGAGTGATGCATCCTGGTATACAGTGTTTCGGGGACAGGAAGGATAAGACGGTCTTAGCCTTCTTTAATAAGTAGGCTGTGAGAAACTCAAATATCGCAAATTCTGTGCAAACAGCTCAGATTGCTTAGGGACTCACATTTAAAAGTTTTGCAGTTGGTTAGATAATATCTTGCTATATGTGAATTCATATGCATGTCATTCACTGTGGTTGTTTGGGTTCTCTTTCACAGAGTTACTCTGATTGTTTCGTACTCGCAGTCCTTCCCTCTTCTACCTACTCACAGCAGGTGTCCAGTTTTTTTTTTTTCACTTGATCACACTCAGACACACACCACAGTCGGTAGGACTCCCCTGGACGAGAGATCGGCACGTCGCAGAGACCTCTACTTGACAACACAAACATTAACAAGACACAAACATCCATGCCCCCGGTGGGATTCGAACCCACGATCCCAGCAAGCGCTCGGCCGCAGACCTACGCCTTAGCCCGCGGGGCCACGGGGATCGGCTACTCTGATTGTTAGTAGTTATAACGTACATTGCATCTTAACCTTTTAAAGCCTAGCGGTAACTTTACATACCACCAGGTTTAACATTAAAAAATTCTACGTGGTGCCGACATTGCGTTTATGTGTTTTGTACGGATCTCAGAACAAACAGCAACTTTTGACTTATAAAACATTAAGAGATTGGTTTTTTCCAACCGAAGTGGAGAGTGTTTACAGCGCGGTGCGCACTGAGTCCTTATATAAAAGAGATACGCTTCGTCTTTAAAGGGTTAATTAAAGTTTTAGTTTTTTTGTTAGATAATTTGGGTTATTTATATCATCATTATCGTCGTCATTTGCTGTCAAGGGGTTAAGTAACTTTTAACCTTTTCTGTCATAATGCGTCTGACAGAGTCTTCAGATTCCTCGTCGGTTCTTGGGTACGAGTCTAGGTTTGTGCTGGTCTTAACGAGCGGTTGAATCAGGGGTTCCCAAACTTCTTCTGTTCGCGGGACACCTGACTCATGTTGGGCTTTGCGGAACACCTTGCAAATTGATTTGTATGACGTCACTTGAAATGGGCACAACATTCCTGGCCGGTAATGTGTCATGTGTTTTAGACCCAGTCGGACTGATCAATTTTTCGTATCAGATTGCGAAATAAACGTAAAAATGTAAGAAATTGCTGCTAACTGTTAAAGACTGCCATTATGCGATTCCAATGGGTAAACGTCAGTGAACCGTCGAGTCATTTTGAGAACCGCTGCCTAAAGTTTTTGGCTTCATTGTGAGTGTCCAGTAAGGGCACATTTCGTCCCCGAAACAGAGTGATGTTGCCTCGCAGACGCATTTCATTTAATTATTCCATAAATTCCGCTGATGGTGGGAGTCGTCATGGCGTGTAAGTGGTTAGCTACGTTCGGTCAGCAGGATGGGGCCGTCGATAGGACGCTGGGGATCGTGGCAGTAATTCGTGAACAAACGCAAAATGGCAGTTAAATAAAGTTGCATTGCTGCGTATTGCCAAAGCGTTTTAAGCTTTCTTCAGTAAATGGAAGGAAGTGGTTGCAACACACTTCAGTCATTGGTGGGCTTTCGGTGCGTGGATAACTAACCAAATAACTGATTAACTGCAGGGAGCAGAAGAATTCGGCCAGTCAAGAAATTTTCAGCCTTTTTTGAAATCCGAAGTTTCTTTGCCACGTTCAAAAGATCCCACCGGTTGTCCGTATCCTGAGCCAGATTAATTAAGTCTTCTTTAAGATAAAGTTTAATATTTTGCCATCTACACCTAGGTCTTCCAATTCGTCTCTTTTCCTCAGGCTTCACTTACAAGTACCCTGTGTTTACTTCTTCTCTCCGCCATATCTGCCGCATGCCCAGCCCATGGACCCCCTGTCTGTGTAGCTTCCTAGATTATCCTGTTACCTCCTCCCACTTATGATCAAATATCTTCCTCAGCACCCTATTTTCGAACACCCTCAGTGTAATATTCTTCCCTGAAAGCGGATGGGCGACCCCAGAAATAATGTAAACTTGCACTACATTAGCGCGGACTGCTCATATTTTAACGTTCATACATCATTCTCACCAATCCAATAATTTTGTTGCTCTTTGGCCGTGTATGTCGGGTCAGTGCCCTATATATGGCTCCAGTTGACCACTTAAGGAAATAAAATTAATAGCCGTATCGATAGCTCTGTCACAGAGATATAACATAACACATTACGCAGCTGAACTCACATCAACCAGACCGCCTCAGTTTACGCCCCGAAGTATTATTTTATCATGACGGCATCAAATGCGTTGCGACCGTAAACGCCCATGGCAAGATTATACGTGAACGTACTGTAACATTTTATGTACAAAGTCAGAATTGCATTGGTGCTTTCTGTCACATCATTAAGAATTTCGTTCCTTATAACGCTGCCATATACACAAAGTTAAATCTAAAGCGACACATGCCTGTGAGTACAGCCTTCTAGAATGTGGCGCCTTGCGCTGTCACATTCGTCACAATGTCGGAGGAAGTAATGTGTTTAGTCTGTATAGAGTAGGAGACTTTGTGTTCATTTCCGCATAATCTTTGCAAAATCTTAATCTGTCATAAAGATTAAGACAGCAGGTTGCCTCGAAAAGTCGGTAAATGTTACACATATGGCGTAACATCAGAGCTTACTCTTAATGGCCGCTATCAAAACTTCAGGTCTCATATCAGACCGTAACTGTTTCGAGGTTTACAGGGCCATTTGAAACCTTCGTGCTGCTAAAAGGAAGTGACGCAATTATGACGTAAATTTTACAACTTGAAACGTTACCTGTATTAGAGAATATATGGTACAGATTATATAGATTAAGAGAAATTGGAGAATGTAGAATATTTCAGCTATTTGGGTAGCCTGATAAGTGATGTAATACATAAACACGTGAGGTTAAATTCAGACTTTCCATGCAAAAGCAGCATTCAACAACAAGACGAATCTTTTGACTAGCAAATTTTATTTACACTTAAGGAAGAAACTAACCAAATGCTGTAGTTGGAGCATAGCTTTGTATGGAGCTGAAATCCTGGCATTTCGGAAAATAGAAATACACTAGCTTGAGAGTTTTCAAATGTGGTGCTGCAGAAGGATGGAGAAATGAGTCGGACGGATCGTGTGAGAAATGAAGTAACTGTTACATACAGTCAGGGAGGAAAGGAAAATTGTACATAACAATTTATGTGGAAATGTGGAAATGGTATTAAACTCAGGTCTCCCAGCTTTTTAACATGACTTTCCCTTTTTTTGAAACCCAAATTTTCTGCATTCGCCCCTTGAATCCAACCCACATCCTTGCACCCTGCTTCATTATAGTTAATTTTAATACTGTCTTCCATTTATATCTAGGTGCTCCAAAAGTGTCTTCCCTTTCGGGTTTCCTATGAAAATTTTGTAGCATATCCCATCTGTCATATGCGTGCAACATGCCCAGCCTCCTTGTTTCGAATGTTCGATGAAGCATATGTCTACACATTACTAGGATCTTTTCTATTCTGTTTGCTCCGCTTTTTGCCTCTTACTTTCTCTTAGGTTCAAACATTTTCTTCAGCACCCTCTTTTCAAATACCCTCAAATTTTTATTTTTCCTTTATTTTGAAATGCCAAGTTTGTTACCCATATAAAATAATATAAATACAATAATCTTTGTATTTTAATTTTTATGTTTCTACATAACAGATGGGGACGCCACATTTTTTTGAACTGAGTTCTGTCAAGTATATTCAGAATTGAATAATCCCTTGATTTTATTTTAATTTTTGTTTTTGCAGTTTATTCCAAACAGGCTATTGTGACATTGCCACATTTCTAAGGCCTTATACCATATGTCTAAGGGAACTCAGTACAAAACAGGAAATAATTTTGAGCTCAGAACAGAAGTCTTAATTTCTCTTTCCACTGCTGTATCGCAGGATATCGATCCTCGGAGCAGTTTTGTAATAATAACTGACAGCATTGCGAAAGTGCATGGGTTTCTGTGGCGCCGTTAACTTTGCACTTCGAAACATGCAAACACACTTTTCTAGTCCCTCATATTGCCTACGCTCGATGCCCTTTTAATATACATGCAAAATGTCTACACAGATGGCGCAATGCACATACACATTTCACAGTTCAGTACCATTACAAGTGTCAGGCACTGTACTGTCCCTTTCTTGGCAAGTCACACGTCATAGCTTTAAGCGAGTAAGTCGCTGCAGAATTAAGTTATTAGCGCTCTCTGTATTTCGGGACGAAGAAGTTCAGTGCACTATTGAAGACACGGAAACCTGAAGCCGGGATTTCCGTGCATGCGTCACTTGTGAATTGAACGTGATGGTGACATTAGTTCCTACCTCATAGAAAACGCGCTGTATCTTCTTCACCAAAGTCAGTCGGTTAATGCTGTTTATACAGGGATATTTTTGTAACAGACCAGTATCTTTTGTCACTTCTGTGGGCTTTCTTGTCACATAAACCGTATCCCATTCAGCGTCCACCTACATGTGGCTATGGAACAGCGGGGAGAAGTAACACATGATATTGTCAGATAAAATAACGATCTTGTGTGACGTCATAGTTCAGTAGCTCCGCCATATTTATAAATTTTCGCTTACAGTGTTAAATATCTGATGTGTGGGTGTGTTTACGATGTCTTCATATCAAACTTCAGATTGCAGTCTTTTGTTAGTTTTCACCGCCAAACCGAAAGGTAAACCACATTTTGTACAGCAGCTACGTTATTTTTTTATTGCTACAAAATGAGTTACTGTAACAAGTAACGAGACTTTAGCAAAGTGCTAGAAGCAGACCACTAATCTTAACTCGATCCCTGAAAATAGCCCAACATGTAGTTAGTATTTTGTACTTAGGTTTTTTCGTTGTTTTCCTCAGTCCCGAAAAATGTCCGATTATTACCTCAAATTAGCCAAAGTCACTTCCATCCACATTCATTCAGATTATTCTACAGGGACCATAGATACAATGTAATAAATTGAATCAGTGTCTAAACACCGAAATCTTACAAAATAATATATAGTATCGGAACGTCGACGGCTGAACATCGCGGATTTGCTTCATGTGTTGCAAATTCTGATGCCGCGAATTTGAAGGAAGGCTTTCTACAACTGACGGCTAAACTTGGAATGCTACAAGCATGTGTGAGTGTAACTCTGCCAGTAAATGATATAGACAGTGAAGATAATACAAACATTTCATGTAACGTCAGAATCACGTGAGACAGCTGTCATATATCACATGTCACAACGTCATTACCAAAACCGTGTTCCCTCTCATGTACGATGCCCCTGACACGAGCCGGGCTATTCAGCGTACTAGACATCATGCATTTGGTTAGAGGCTCGGTGCTAATGACCCTCAACAAGTTTAGCTGTCCGAAGAAGATGGACCGACTGCTGACAAATATTTCTCCCATTACGACAGAAATAAAACTAATTAGTCGAACGCATGACAAGACAATTACATTATTTTGATTAATTATGCCCGTTTCTGAAACAGTGATAGTTACGTGTAAAAAGCATTGGATGTAAAAATGCCCTTCACTTTTCTCTCAGTTTCCGTTTGAAACATTGATTTCAGTAAATATTTAGAAATTTACGCTGAAAAATCGTTCAGAAATGCACGTAAGGTGTCCGTTATTTTTGTTTCGTTTTAACCGGAATCGCAAAGTGCCGAAAAATGTTAGCGAAACTCTCTAATATGGGTAAAAGGTAAAGCAATCCCATTACAGGCCTGGACAGGCCCTTAGGGTTCCAGGAGGTTGAGGCGGCCAGATTTCAAGACACTCGGCACATGAAGGTGGTAAGGTTGTCAGCCCTACTCACCGGCCGTCTTTATCCCTCAGGAGATATTCCTGGCTGAGTCGACCCCAGGGCCATAGTGAGGCCGGAAGGATTATGTCAATGAAAAATTCCAGTGACACCATCGGGAATTAAACCCGCGACCTTCCGGCTAGTAGCGCAGTGCCTCAACCAACTGCGCCACCGCAGGCCCCTCTAATACAGGAGTTCATGAAAAAAATTAACTGAGTATTATGTTGTACGTGGAGAGACTGGATCCATGGCGAGAAGAATAGCGATCATGGCGTGTTGAGGGAAAACGGCATTGCGCAGTATCCTTATGGGGGAAAAAAATGGGGTTTTGTTAACGTGGACAAATATGGAACCTCCAGTCAGTCACAATACATACATTTTTCGGTATTCAACATCTACACAGTGCTTGGGTGGTTGATGCTGCCAGCTTCCGCGGCGGTTGAATGAGTAACCGAACTCTTTTATCGGCGTGCATTTAAAACCTTAAGCATTCAGCAATTTTTTCCACCACATATTTAATTACCTTCAAACGTGTCAGCCTATAGTCAAAGATGCGCTTGGCAAAAGCATGTTGAGGTAGGGGTGTATATACATAGTTGTGTGCTGTTTTGAATGATCTCAAATGCAACAAATGAGCGGAACGTTCAAAACAATGACCATACATACCTACAGTTTACATAGGTAATTCTTCTTTGATCAAATTTTATACATTAAATAAATACTTCAATATGTATCCCATCAACAATGGAAATATAAAACAACTCTTTTTGTTGCAGCTACAGATATAATGCAATGTAGTATAATGTGAATGTATTTCTTTTCCAAAAGGGTTCTGTTACATATTTTTTAAAAAATATTTACTGACTACTGGAATAGAACGTTGCGTATACTCCAAAAGTGTTTTCTGCTGAATTCTAGGGCCCTGGGATTTCTAGTGAGTACTGCCGCCCTAGATGATCTCGCTTATGGGTGACTGAGATCCTCATCTACCCTTGCAGAACCCATTTTGGGTTTAGACGCTGCGATGCCGTCATTTCTAGGTTCCTTTTATTTTACTGCGGTGGCGCCGCCGTCACAATAAACGTTATAAGAACCAAACGATCGCTTAACACATTACGCGCTATATATCTGGCTAGCGACGAAAGAGCGATGACAAAATCGTTTTATGATACTCCTGCGCAGTACTGTACCTTATATCGGGTCATTATTTAATCTGGCCGGGTGAGATTTTCCGCGCACGTCCAGACCGGCCCTAGTTCACACACAGCCTCCTGTAAAATAGCTACCGCGTCTCTTTCGCAGAGGTAAAGTGGACGGGGCGTGGCTTTGACCACACACCCCCTTCTTGTGCCGAGGTTAAAGAAAGAGTAGAGCTATACCTCTACTCCCCCTCTGCGTCTTCGTGGTGAACTTTTATTAATCTGGCCCTCATTATTGGTCAATTCCCACCGCTGTTTCAAGTTTATTTTCGCTGCCACTCAGTCAGGTGTTGGCTGCGCGAGAAGCGCGGCTACAGGAAGGGTGTAACCATATGGATTAGATAAGGTATGGACCCCGTATAAACTCATTGAAGTTACCAGGTAGACAGGGCGGAAGAAACGGCGGAGATGAGTGTTTTTGATCGGATGTTATTGATTGCCCAATAGCTTACGCAGGGCTTATTATAGTTTGCTTCGTACAAGGTATTTACAGCTTCAAGCCCGTGGAAGTCCATTTGTGGCATTAATTAGCTAGCTCCACGGAGGGGAGTCCTTCCTGACAAGCTACGAGGTTCTCAGCTAGTCCAGAAATTCCTCTCATTTTATGGAACCCGCAGGTTCATTACCGCATTAACAAGCGCCTGCTACCTGCCCCTATCCTGAGTCAGCTCAATCCAGTCAGTGCCTCCCTCCCCATCATATCTGGGACATGTGGAGAATAAAAGTGGCAGCCGGCCACGTGTCCGATCCTGTGTTTCATTCAGTCCCACTAACCATACAGTTTTCTTTGATGTTTATAACGGTAGGCCTATATCCTGGCGGAACGTGATGGGGCATTCCCTTCTTGTAGACCATCCTGGATTGGAAATGACTCAGATGTACTGTTATGAACACTGCTGAAGGTTTCATTCATTTAAACCGTAAACAACTTAAGCAGTGTTGCGAGTATTCCAAATTCAATGAGATAGTTTTAAAATCTCGCCACCTGGCAGCGTTGGGAATAGTACTTCGCTCTCGCTGCAGAATGTAATTGTCCTCCCACTCGAAACATTCGGCGCCGCGGCATCGCTTCTCTTTTTTTTCCAATCTCGAGCGAACAAACACACACACACACACACACACACACACACACACACACACACACACACCTATACTATAGTCTGCGCAGTAGATTTGGTACCCGAGTGAACATATTCAAAAGGAAAGTGATGTCACGTGACCCTGTGATCCCATACCGTACATAAGAGCAACAGAGAATGTAGGCGACAGGCGGGAGTGAAGGTAGAGAAAGAAGGACGAAAGGTCAGAACGAACGGCAACGCAGCTCTAAAACTAAGGTTCGCTTTTCGTCAGTTGTTTTCACGTGTCATTTGAAGAGGAGGAGGGCCCTATGGCTAGATCCACGTCAACGACTCTAGCGGTTTTGTGCATTATTTCTGATTGTTTTGTTTAGTGTCCATAGACAGCCCAGTGATATTTTAATTTCTGTACTATATACATGGTTCTGTAATAAAAAAGACACAAATTTTCGTTAGCTGAATTTCCATTCCAATTGTTGAAACTGCATTTTTAAAACGGATACAAGAAGGGCTGGAACAAGCTTGGTTGTTGTCACGGTCATGGTCATGGTTATGTTTATGGTTATGTCATGGTGGCGGTGTCGTCTGTGGTGGTAATAATGTTTGCGGTGTAGTACAGTTGGAGGCACGTCGACTTCAGACGCTATTTGCGCTTATAGAGTACTGTTTCCTTATAACAGTGTCAAATATAAACCTGCATTTTGCAAGTTGCCTAGTTTCGAAAGGGAAAATTCGTAGAAAGGAGGAATACAAATATTTTATAAAAAAGTTTTGTGCAATTCTTGAAAATCTTTTGAACACGAATGAAATTTATAGCTGGTACGACGGTGTGCAAATAATCTTTAGACTTTTCAAAATTTATTTTAAGGAATGTATCTTATTTAGAACAAAGAAGTTTGAAGAACATACAGGAGAAGTTTCGGAGTATGGATTTTCAATTGTCAGATTTTAATGTGAACCCCATTTCCGATTCTACACCCGTCAAAACTGTGATCATTCTCACTCCACGCGTTGAAAAACGTTTGCCTATTAAATGATTTCACAAGCATTTCGCAAGCGATTTTTAAGTTTTTACAGATGTTTAACTTCGTGGAAAGGCTGTGGATGCTCTTTTAACATAGCGCCATAAAGAGAACCCTGGAATTAGATCCAAGGACCTTGGGCAGTGCTTTACAACAGGCGGTACGGGGAGGGTCGTCTGTCTGACCGTCCGCCAACTTATTTGGAAATCATAATTTTTTTTGTAATTCATTTCGAAAAACGTTAATTGCGTGATTAAAATTGTAATAGTGTATTTAAGCGACAAAGAAAACATGTACGAAGTATATAACGAAATAATGCCTCCTTGTTCGACTACAAATCGCCCATGAAGCCGCAATTTGTAGTAACCCGCCGACAGAATTTTACAGGAGACAGAAAACGACTGATCTTTAACAGACCAACAGTTTAGCTTGCTATCCCTCATGCTGTTTCAACCCTATTGGCTGTCATCACGCATACTTATTGCCAGTCACCGCCTGTATAACTGCATAATGTCTTGCCGGCTTTCTTTTTTTCTTGGATTCCTTGATCTTTGAAGATGGGACCGATACGTTGTCCCGAAAAGTCAGTTAGGGATGACCACTCGACGCTGCGTAACATCCCAGAAGAGCGCAGATCTCATAAGCAAGGTACGTTTTTACGAAAATGTAAGGAAAAGTAATTTGTTTGTGGACACAACATTTTGAGAGAAGGTGTGTTTGTAACCCAACTGTCTAGTAATGCGGGAATCTCAGTTTGACGAATTGTGTGGGTTACGACAGGTTGCTGTTTCCTGAGAAAAGTACAGGTTGTCTCCTGTCGTATAATTGCTAAGGACGAGGGAGTGTGTAACGTGTTTAACCATTTAAAGACGAAGCGTATCTGCTTTATATAAGGACTCAATGCGTACCGCGCTGTAAACACTCCCCACTTCGGTTATAAAAACCAGTCTCTTAATGTTTTATAAGGCAAAAGTTGCTGTTTGTTCTGAGACCCGTACAAAACACATAAACGCAATGTGGGCACCACGTAGAATTTTTTAATGTTAAACCTGGTCGTATGTAAAGTTACCGCTAGGCTTTAACCCTTTAAAGACAAGGCGTATCTGTTTTATATAAGGACTCAGTGCGTACCACGCTGTAAACACTCCCCACTTCGGTTATAAAACCCAGTCTCTTAATGTTTTATAAGGCAAAAGTTGCTGTTTGTTGTGATATCCGTACAAAACACATAAACGCAATGTGGGCACCACGTAGAATTTTTTAATGTTAAACCTGGTCGTACGTAAAGTTACCGCTAGGCTTTAAAAGGTTAAACACGTCAAAGAGCGCGTTGAATCAGAGGCAGTAAGGATCCTAGAATGTCGTAGTTATTACTCTCAGCTGTTCAGTTACATCTCATGACTGTGGTCACTATTGAGAGAAATGAAGAGGGTCATAAACCCTTACGAACTCTCTGCCTTCAACGTTCGGTTACAGTACTCTGATGCTGAACATGGAATCGGCCAGCCTTTGTGCACTGGCCCGATACTCTACCGGCCGAAGGCAGTAGCAAGCAAGTAATGAAGACAGGGCCGGCCCGAGACATGTGGGCGCCCCAGGGCAGGCCATTAATTTGGCGCCCCTTCATACCGATATTCTTTAAACTTCTTCAGCCTAGAACATGGGTGGCGAAGAATTTTGAGGGCGCGTGCCCAAATTAAGGATAATGTTGGGAGAAATTCTTTCGCGTGTGGAAAATCTGAGTTTAGTATCGCCATGTTTCCGATCATTCCAGTGACGTCTTAGCGCCCGTTATATTTTGGCGCCGGACCCGGCCTGCCCGCCACTTAGACTGGCCCTGGTAGTACTTATGTGTATATTCTAATAGATTTTACCGCCAGTTTGAAACAAGTAATGAGCCTGCATAGCACGCTCATTACTGTGGTAATTGTGTGTCTGCAATTAATACGTATGCTGCATCTTTAACAAAAGAGCACACATCTTTATCCTAATCCGCTATAAACACTGGATTCGAAAGTTGTTTAGAACAAAATGTACAGAAGGTGAACCACACTGTGTCCAGCATAGGCTTACACTTCTGTAGGTCATATGGTGTCTATATAATTAACCATTTGAAGACGAAACATTTTGTTTTATATAAGGACTCAGTGCTTACCGCGCAGTAAACACTCTACGTCTAAGTTATAAAAAACAATCTGTTAATATTGTGTAAGGCAAAAGTTGCTGATTGTTTTGAGATCCGTACAAAACACATAAATGCAATGCGAGCACCACGTAGAATTTTTGAAATTTAAACCGCATGGTACGTGAAGTTACCGCTAGGCTTTAAAAGGTTAAATATCGCAAGATAAGCGTAATGCTTAAATTTCATAAATTGTATTTTAGACCAGGGGTACGCAAATCCCGGGAGTCAGGTCACTTGGGCCACTAAATTTTGCACGGTGGTGCCTAGTAGAGATCCCCAGTATGGTACTTGGTTCATGTGACTATTATGGCCCCCAGAATTTTGAGGTGGCTCCACTGGTTTCAGACCCCGAGTATTTGCAATTTATTGACAAGCATACGTTTGTATACACCAAACAGAAGCTGATGTTTGACACTAAAATCCCCTACTTCACAGTACAAGAGCTGCAGCATCAGTTACACTGGTGTATTGAGTGGATTCACCCGTAAAGACAAGCTCGTATCTTCTCCAGTTGCGCAGCCACAAACCGATTAGGCACAAGTCAGGGAATGAAATATATTCAAAGAGCAATGACGGCTCAGTGAAGCTTTGTGTTCTTGCTGCTGTATCGCTGGCCGCCATGTTTAAGGGCGTCTTCCAGTACTAGAAATTTCTGGCTTCTGCCTGCCCCTGGGGGATGTTAACTTAACGAAATGACGGCTGTAACGAATAATGTGGTGTTTCATAAAAAGGAACGGTCATAAAACAGTAGGGTATCATTATAGACTAAATTGATGCGAGGCGAGGAATCTCGTTTCAAATTAGATTTGGGCGTTGCCAAAAAATTTTCTTCGAAACCGACTGAGTGAACCGTGCCTCATCTTGTTGACTCTCGAGGGACCGGTCTATTGTAAACATGGAACTCCTCTGGTATTTGAGCTGCCCGATATTTCATATCTATTTCCCCTGCTCAGTGAAATGCACTCCGTACAAAGCTTACAGAGATAATCTCCCTTTCTCCATATTTACTTTTCTCGTCCTATTCCAAGAATTTTAGCAGTCGGGGGTTGTAGGATCAGAGTTGACTTCTTCCTTCAAAATTGAAGGTATTCTTTTTTTTTCATTTTGATCACAAGTGATTCTGCACTTCTTGGCCTTTATTGTGTCTGTGAATTTGTAGGGTGTTTCACATGCAGCACGCTTGATATGTATTGGGGAAGTCCCGCATTCAAATCTTGGCTGTGAGACAGGTTATACTGACTGTGAAATTCTGTGTTTTTTCTCAGTCCTTGCAGGCAAGTGAAGTCGGGGGTTCCATTAAGTTTCTTCTTTGATACGTTAGAAGGTTATTTACCTGCAGTAAGACTGTAACACGCGACTCACAAAGAACTGTAGACTACTCTGTCTTTTCACGTGGCACTTTTCGACCCGTTTACGGGTCATGGCTGTTACCGTTCTTGGGACTTCACCATCACACACAGACACAGGACACTTGATAGGATACCTCTGGACAAGTCATCGGCCCGTCGCAGAGACCTCTACCTGACAACACTCACAAGACAGGCATCCATGCTGCCTTCGGGATTCGAACCCAAAATTCCAGCCAGCCAGCGGTCGAAGACCCACGCCTTAGAATGTGCGAGCACTGGGGTCGGCACGATACTCATTAGGATGTTTCAAATATCAGATTTAAAGATTTGAACAGTTGATTTTAATTAATAAGGCTTTTCGGAAGCGTTGAATTAAATTATATTCCATGTGCCTTCCGTGAACGCCAGGATATCGTAGGGGTTTCGTGTCTGAAGTGTAGTGTTCCTCTGTAATTAGTGTCTGTTATTGAAAGTTCACGCAAGGAATCTAATATACAACTATAACTGAGTCTGTGCAATTCACAACGAAACGTGCATATATACGCCTGTTTCATTCAATAGGTACCAGGTTTATCAAAAGGTTCCCGGAATTCAACCGCGAAGCTTTAGTATTTAAAGCGCTGTGCTTCTCGGTCTGACCATCCTCGAAGTGCATCCCCTCTGTTGCACACACACTTTCTGCAGCTGTTTTGCTGTGGTTGGAAGTGCTTATGGAAAGCTTCCGGCAGCCGCAGGCTGGCGGTCGCCTCACATCTGAGATCTTCGAGTGTCACAAAACACCGATTTTTAAACTAGGGAAGAACCGAAAGTCGCAGCGTAACAATTAGTTTGTGTTGTTATTAATTTATTTTAAGCCAGCATGTTTCGACCAATGTTGGTCATCTTCAGGTCACCAAAATCGTAACAGGTATAGCGTACAATTTCCTCATTTGCTGTTAATAATTTAGATCTCAGATTATTATTATTTATTATTAACTCTAAACAATGAGGGGCACGCATTGGCGCAGTTGGATGAGGCACTGCGCTACAAGCCGGAAAGTCGCGAAAGTCGCGGGTTCGATTCCCGATGGTGTCACTGAAATATTCCTTCTGGCCCTAATATGGCCCGAGGGTCGACTGAGCCTCTAAGGGAAATGAGTACCAGGAATATTTCCTGGGGGGTAAAGGCGGCCGGTGCGTAGGGCTGACAACGGTACCACGTTCATGTGCTGTTTTGAATTGAAATCTGGGAGTCTCAGTATACTGGAAGCCACAGGGCCTCTTCAGGCCTGTACAAGGGTTGCTTTACCTTTTTACCTAAACAATCAAATTGTATTCTTTACCTTTATGATTTTGATGATCTGAAGATGACCAACGTTGGTCGAAATATGCTGCCTTAAAATGAACTGATAATTATAATAAAACTTGACTGTGTTGACGGTATTTAAGTCTTTATAATTCTATATAACAACGGGACGGGTAACGTAAATTTTGGAAAACGTCAAAATGAAAAAAAGGGAGCACGACAAAATGAAAATGACCACACCCACCCACGCGCGCGCGCACACACACACACGCACACACACACATACACACACGCACACAAACACGCACACACACACACGCATACACACATACACACACACAAACACACACACGTACACACACACGTACACACACACGTACACACACAAACACACACACATACACACACAAACACACACACATACACACACACGCACACACACACGCACACACACATACGCAAACACACACACACATACACAACCCCGCCAGCACGCACGCACGCACACACAAACACACACACCACACACATATACACAAACACACACACATACACACACAAACACACACACACAAACACACACATACACACACAACCACACACACACATGCACAAACACACACACAAACACACACAATGATTTCATCTGCAAGATAAATGTTTATTTAATGCTCACCAATTTCTTCCGTCTAGGCGCGTGGGATCCGGTTGTGCAGTGTGTACATACACAGAGTTACTGCAGCTGAAAATTGTTGATCCCCGTCGCCGCGCGGTCTAACGCGTGGGTCTGCGGCTGCTCGCTCGCTGGGATGGCGGGCTCGAATTCGGTCGGGGGCACGGATGACTGTGTCTTGTGAGTGTTGCGTGTTTCCAGGTAGAGGTCTCTGCGACGGGCCGATCACTCGTCCAGAGGAGTCCTACCGAGTGTGGTGTGTCGAATTGAGTGTGATCGCGGAACCTGATAAGGAGGCCTAGGCCCACTAGGGTTGTCGAGCCATGGAAAGAAAAAATAGTTGGAAATTTTGTAATAGCTGAGTATGATTTGACAGCTTGCCTTTATGCATTTTATAAATACTCGTAATTATGCATGAACGAAGGACAGTTTGCAAGGGGGGGACTTAAGTCAGTGGGCTCGTGATAGGGGACTGATGGTGGGCTTTTGTGAACACGGTAATGAATCATCGGTTTCCATAAAATGTGCGGAATTTATTGACTGTCCGAGTGACTAAACTTCTTAGGACAGATTCTGGTTCATGAATTTAATTAGGAAGTTGGTTTGTAAGACAGATTTAATAGCAACTAGACGGCCTGCTGGATGGTCCTGTGTTCGAATTCCTGCAGGGGCAAGAAATCTTTCTTTGAAGCCCACCCAGTCTCCTATTTAACCCTTTAGAGACGAAGCGTATCTGTTTTATATAAGGACTCAGTGCGTACCACGCTGTAAACACTCTCCACTTCGGTTATAAAAACCAGTCTCTTAAGGGCAAAAGTTTCTGTTTGTTCTGAGATCCGTACAAAACACATAAACGCAATGTGGGCACCACGTAGAATTTTTTAATGTTAAACCTGATGGTACGTGATGTTACCGCTACGCTTTAAAAGGTTAACGGGCACCGTGGCTGTTTCCGGGGGGGGGCCCGCGCGTTAAAGACGCAGGGCTGTGAAATTGATCAGTCACATCCATCTAGCGCTGAGGTTACGAATGGGTGGAGCTGTACGTCTACTCCTCCTCTATGCCTTCATGGTGCGTAGAGGGACAACTTTTTGCTGGTAGATAGGGTTATGTTTGTTAATTGAAAATGATGTATTGTGGACTGCGTTTTTTAGAGTGCTCTGAGACCATGTCTCTTGCATCTGCGGGCCCATTGTCCTTCCCCAGATGATGGTTGAATGGATGGAAAACTGATACGGAAAATCCGAAATGCTCAGACGGAAACCTGTTTTAGAGCCATTGTGGCATGTGATTGCAGAATGAAGAGTTATATGGAGACTCTGGAACACTGCACACGAGAAGCAGAGATCTTTTGCCTGTGCTTGTTGTTTTGATAAAGTATTAATTTTAAGCACAGTTGTAACTGTATGTCGCCACTCCCACACGGCGCGATAGACGCTAGTGTGCCAGGGACTCCCCATTTTCGAGGCTTCACGATGACACTCAGACACACCACATCCTGTAGGACTTCTCTGGACGGCTGATCAGCCCGACGCAGAGACCTCTACCTGACAATACACAACACTCACAAGAGACAGGCATCCATGCCCCGGCGGGATTCGAAGCCAAAATCCTAGCAAGTGAACGGTCGAAGAACCACGCCTTAGACCGTACGGCCACTGGAATCGGCGTGTTATTATATGTACCACATGATTTAATACAAAAACTTAGCATTTTGCCCACAATGTGTATTGTGTGTTTCGTATGCGTGTCAGAAGAAGAGAGATTTTGTCCCTAAGTGTTATTAACAGGTTAGTTTTTGTAATGGAAAGGCAGTGTGCATGTGAAGCAGGGACTAATTTTTTTTGAATAGATATTATTTGGACGAACTTAGTGCTTCAGAACATTAAAGGCGTGAAACGCGTGTCGGCAGTTACCGCAGTAGGCCTGTGTGGTATAAAGGGTGGCCGGAAGATGTTACAAGGTACATAAATCTTCCAGCTCCCCTTGATCGTAAAACAGGTTGTTACCTGCGTCTGGATTATTATACTGACCTGATCTATGCGGCTTACTAAGTGATTAAGGTGAAGTCAGGCTGTCCGTTTATGCTGGACTTTTCTACGTTTATATTGAACTGTTAAAGTCAAATGACAGTGGCGCGGTGGCCATCAGTTTATCGTTTTAAATATGTCATTAACAAAAATGGTGTCAGAGTGGTCAGTTCACTTCCTACTGGCGAGCAGCCGGTCGACACTTCAAACGAGAAACTTCTCGTGTATCCACAAAGAATGCGACGCAAATGTTATTAACTATAGCCCCCATGTTGATACTAGTTAAATTGTGGGCGATAATCTTCTGTGTAAGAATGATCAGCAGAATGATGCAAAGAATACGATTTTTGTAGGCGGAGCTAAGAAAGAGATCGTTCGGGAGGCTAGGCGTTGTTAGGTTCAGCTGTCCCCGGCCAGCGACGGGCTTCTCTGAACGTCGCAGAAGATGTTTTTTAGAACACCAGACTTATTATAACAGCTCTCCAACGTGACTTACCTGTAATAACAATACCACTTCTGCAGTAATGGAAAATTATAGAAGATGAAAGCGTGATTTGTTGGAAATTTCCTGAGTCCCATTGTTAATTTTAACCCAAATCTACACGTCACTATTTGCTGAAAATTCAACCCACTCTCCTACTTTGCTTGCGTTTTAAATGCCTTAGTTATCATCGTGCGTTTGGAAGAATAGTTTAGCTTTCTGTCGTCCTTATCACATACGAGCACATCAGCTTAAGGCTTACGCAGAATCGCAGCGTGCTTTACCAGGCGCAGGCTCCAGAGATTTACGTTTCGAGGCTTCTCCCCACGCACCCAGGCGGAATAATTGCGAATGCATTGCGGCCGCCCACACTCTCTTCTCTGGGATTACTCTTGCACACACAGTCTAGCACAGAACGCGCTCCATATGCGCGTAGAACCAACGAATGGACGGTCATAAACTCTGAAAACTTTTTATTTTGTTATATTTACCTGTATAAAGTTCGTTATAGGTAATAGTTGCTGATCCCACTTGCCGCGTAGTCTAATGCGTGGGTCTGCTGTCGTTTGCTTGCTGGGATTGCGGGTTCGAATCCCGCAGGGGTCACGGATATCTGTCTCTTGTGAATGTTGTGTGTTGTCAGCTAGAGGCCTCTGCGTCGGGCTGATCACTCGCCCAGAGGAATATTACCGACTGTGGTGTGTCTAAGTGAGTGTGATCATGAAGCCTCAATAATGAGGAGGCCCTGACCCACTAGGGACTGTTGCATCATTGGAAAAGAAATGGGTAATAGTTATGGTCTTTTACATGATTATTTAATTTGGCAAATAAAATGTATTGAGAAAATTTCTTTTGACGTGAAACGTGTTTCTGCCATTAAAAAATCTACATTACTATGGAGCCCAGTACTTAAATTTAACGGCTTGAAACGTCCTGTAGAGGCAGCTACAATAACGGTGATTACTAAGTTTAATTACTAACTAACTAACTAACTAACTAACTAACTAACTAACTAACTAACTAACTAACTAACTAACTAACTAACTAACTAACTAACTAACTAACTAACTAACTAACTCCATGGAGCAGAGGCCTTCTTGAGAAGCTGACAGTTTCTCAGCTAGTCAAGAAATTCCCCGCATTTTATGGAACCCGGAGGTTCATTACCGCATTCACAAGAGCCCGCCACCTGTCCCTGTCATACTACGTTTAATAGAATAATCATATCCACTAAGTGGTTCTGGCAGCCGGAGTGGTTCTACTCTTTATAGTGGCGAGGCTACAGATTGGATGTTTGAAGAACCGTGTTCGATTCGCCATAGGGACAAGAGATTGTTATCTCCTCCGAAACGTCCAGACCAGCTGTGGCACCCATGTAGTTTCCTCTTCTGTCGGTGCCAGGAGCTGTTTTACCGTAGGTTGACGTTACCACTTACCTTTATCTAGTGCCGAGGCTAAGAGTGAGAGGGAGCTTTACCTCCATTGCCTCCTATGCCTTCATGGCGTACACAGGGAAAAATTTTACCTTTTACTTTTCTAAGTTGTGCTGGCCTCTAGATGTACACTACGAACTTCCCCCACCCCCCAGAGTGGTGTGCACAAGAATACCTTACGTACGGTAAAAGTGGATACCTGTTTTGTAAAATCTGAACGAACATTAGCGTTTAAAGTGTGTAATATTTAAATTGTCATAGTAATGACATTTGATGTATCAGCTATTATTCGAGGCTGGCAGATTACAAAATACCAGTGTTTGGAAACTGTACTTAAATTTGTCAAACAATTCAAACGTCCACTTAAACCGCACTTCTTGGTTAAAATGGCCCCAGCCCCAAATTTGCTTTTCATTTGCAGTGCTGGCGTTAGTCGCTTACGTCTGGCATAAAAATTTAATTATTAAGGCTGCAAAAGTGAAGACGCAATGAAATGCGTGCTGATTTAGCGGAAAAAATTTGTGAGGTAAAGCGGTCAAAGCAGATGTGTAGGGTCCACAATAATAGATGTAAGGTTTTAATTTTCTTCTCAAACTTAGGCTACTTTGTATGTTTGCGTCGTGTTTTATTACAGTTATCAGATCACTTGCATGTGCGTGTGAAATTTGAGGTACACGATACAGCATTCGAAATTTATTTACGCACTGTTTTCGTTTTCTGCTCCCCCCTTATATGTGACTTAACCCAATAAAATATTATAGCGTCTTATATTTTTTATATGCTTAAAAATAAAATAAAAATATATTTGCGAAATTTCAGGCTTCCGGTGCTGTGTATTTTAGGCATTAGCAGTTCGAGGACTTCTTGACCCTCGAATATAGGACCGATAATCTGCCCGGAAACGTCGGCAACCAACTTGCAAACTACGCCGCGTAACGTTCCTGAAGAGGGTAGGCCTCAAAAATGCATTTTATCCCCCCGCCCCGTCCAGTACAATGTATTTGTGTTTTTATGATTGAATACCCGCGGTATTATTTTCGCAGGCTGTATTAAATGGCTGGTTTATGTGATGCAGATGGCGTATGCTTTCTGTGCTTCGGAAACTGAATTTCTGAATGTACTTCAAATAAATTCCAGGCTCGAGAGGCTTAAGCAATGTTGAACGCGCCAAGATTACAACGTGGTAAACTTAATTGTGAACGAATCAGACGTGCGTCGCTCGGTGTTCCTGTCAGCATGATGCTAGCCATTAAGGCCAATAAATAACTCCCAATGAAGTGTCTAATGGTAGGTTTCGCTAGCTGGAAGCTCAACTGTTGAATAATTAATGTTAATATACACGAGATGTGTGATGCCCAGTTGACGCTGTGAATGAAGCAGTGATGTGAGAAAGCACTCCCATTCCAGGAAACATCCCACCCCTGTGATCTTCGCCTTGCAAACTCACAACTCCGCCGCAGTCTTTCTAGTAAACAGATTTGTTTATTCCTGAGATGTGAGGAATTCAATTTTGTCGTGGCCATGGGAACTTACTTCCGTTTTGCTGGGTTTTGACCTTGAGCTGTGGTGGTGACTCAGCAGTGTATCTTTCAAAACGTTACTAGTCTCCTACCAGACCGCACGGTGTCATAAAGTAGAAGCCTGCAATGTGAAGGGTATCTTGTCATGAGGACGTGCACAGACGTGAAGTGAAATCTCCAGGAATTTTAGAATTCTTCTCACAGTTTTAAAGAGTGTGGCTAGCTTTACGCTCTGGCTGCTTTTGCCTCAGTCAGACTATCTTATCATTCCCTTCAAACTGTGCAGAAGAATTCCGATCAAGTCGCGTTTTCTGTGGAAATCAATAAGACTCAAACGTAAACCTGTTAATACTTTTGTTATGTTTAACCTTTTAAAGCCTAGCGGTAACTTTACATACGACCAGGTTTAAGATTAAAAAATTCTACGTGGTGCCCACATTGCGTTTATGGGTTTTGTACGGATCTCAGAACAAACAGCAACTTTTGCCTTATAAAACATTAAGAGATTGGTTTTTATAACCGAAGTGGAGAGTGTTTACAGCGCGGTACGCACTGAGTCCTTAAATAAAACAGATACGCTTCGTCTTTAAAGGGTTCATAATGTGTACTGTTCCATATGTGTCAAGATCTGTGCTAGTGATGTTGAAAAGGGGTGGGACCACAAGGTCGTCAGTGGAGGCGTGCAGCATTTAGAGTTTGTTAAGTTTCCGAAGTTTCCTTTTTTAGCGCAGGATACCTTTTAGGCAAGTTTCAGTAACTTTTTTAAAGTCAGATACGCTGTGTATTGCCACTCAAGTCCTTGGTGTGGGGCCAGCACGACGTGCTAGTTTTGTCACAGCGCACGTAAGGGGGATTTCTTAGCTACTTGTCAGAATTCTGGGACCAGACACCAGGAGATAAGGTTGCAGAAAGTAAAATGAATACAACTGGGAGAATGTAAGGGTTGAAAGTCTCTTATTACGAGGATGTTAATTACACCCTCCAAAATACCTTAAGTTTTATCGAGTTAAGTTTTGTTTGTGAAGGTTTTAAGGACATCAAGTACGCTTAGGTTTGAGGACTCGCTGCTTGCTGGGATCTGACCTTGCATCAGTGGGTAATCGAAGTGCCCAAGATGAGGTTTCTTTTTCGGCATTCGTATCCTTTAAGATGGGGACAGTATGTTGCCTCAAAACGTTAGGATCCAACCACCCATTGACACAGCGTCATAGCGCAAAGCTGTGGAATCCTCAGATACGCCGCTCTGATGACCTCAAAACTCGTACACTTCTTAGATTTATTCAAACTTTCCATTCTGAGCCCTGGATATCTGTTTATGAACTAGGTTTATTTCTTAGTTAGATTTTTGGCAGATGATTGTGAATATTTGGCGCAAATGTAATTTGAATTAAAATACCGAGACCTTGGAAAGTGACCGCCTAGTGGGCCCTCCGGCCTGCGTACAGCAACGGCAGCCCGCGGCTGGCCTATAGGCCTATCAGCAGGCTGCCGGACAACAATCTCCAGCCATAACACCCAGCAGTCCTTAGTATGAACTTGCCAGGGTCTTCAGCAAAGACGACAAAAGCCGTTAGTGTAAGTGCCCCCCCCCCCACTGTAGTTTACATAAGGTGCCGTTTACTCCAGCTACGCATTTCGTATGCAAGAACAAAGAACAAGCCCGCCGTGCAAATCTCTGCCGTTGGGTAGTTCTGAATGGTTTTTTAGGAGTTTAAAGTACATCGGTAACAAGCGATATCGTGTAAGATTTTAACGTCAAAATTGTTGGATTTTACGCGGTAAAGGGTTTGTATTGCCAGATAATTATGTTAACGGAAAACTATAAGATAAACTCGGTGTATACCATACTGAGTTTATCAGCAAGTGGGCTGCAAAGAAATATTCTTCCATAAAGTCCATTGCGATGTAAGCTTGTCTGTGTTTTTCCTATAATTTAAATTCTCTGAGGATTAATTAACACATTTACGTGTCTGGTAGGCTTACATTAATATCTATGTTTTATTGTTTGCAATGTTCATTATCACAGCCGGCAGTAAAATTGCTTTTCGTAAATTTAGCTTTTCATCAGTTGGAAAAAACGCTATTTCCCAGGCATGCCAGATAAACGAGAGTTTAATATCTACGTATACATATATATAAAACTGTAAGCCAGTATCGAAGGTTTTAAGATGAAGGAAAGCTTAAAACAGATATGATAATAACTTGCATTTATAACACATTAGCGACATCGATATTTAGGGATGGGATGACAACAGAATTTCTAAATTATTACAAAGCGCTTACACTGGTACAAAAGAAGAGGATGGACGATAATTGTAATATAACGCGTTACGTTTTATTTTGTATGGAGATGAAATTTGGTTTTTAGCCGTGAAGTAGAGTGTTAAGTGGTGAAGAAAAGTGCGGAAAAATTGTAGACCATCTGACACGATGTAGGGTAGTTACGTATGGGTGCCTTCACTTCATGCTGCCAATAAGATATTCTTACTCTGCTGGATCCAACGCACATATCTGAGGCAGCCAAGTTTTGGAATTCCAGAAACTCCAATTCGTCCATCTGATGATCACTGGGGGGGTTCAGAAAGAACGAAAAATTCTGGGGGCGTATCCTGCCGGAGACGGAATTTCACACCTTCACTATACAGGACAGCGGCTAAGAGATTCGGGTTTTTTGGTAACCGGAATCCGACGTTGCTACTCTGCTGCCCGCCCCGGGCTGTCAGGCAATCGCAGCTGCAAATGGACTGTTGGCATATGTCCCACTCCGCCAGCCGTTTGGTCAGGGGTAGCTGCACACACGCAACGTAGAGAGAGTGGCTCGGGTACTGATTTCACACAAGTAACACATACAGTTGTTCTGTAGTTTAATAAAATGTTCTCGGGCCAGCAGATACGTCTGGTAGTCTGCGAATAGTTAATTCAGTTTAGTCGCCGTGAAAGCTTTAAATTACATTCTGTAGCTTAACACAGGTAGCACATACAACTTCTCCACTAGTGTCGCACAAATATCGTTCGCCATAATATAAATGTCTACTAGCTCCACACGTGGGCCGGGAAAGAGGAGTCTGTACGCTACGGGCTGGAGGGTCGGGGATCGAATCCCAGTAGGGGCGAGGTTTTCCCTGGGGCCCACCCAGCGTCCTGTACAAGGGGTAACGGGTCTCTTTACCGGGGGTAAAGCGACCGGGGCGTGGAGCTAGCCACCCCACCCCCTTCGAGCGCCGAGGCTAGCGAAAAGTTAGAACTACACTGCCCCTTGGGCCTTAGGCCTATATAGGGATTCCTTAACTTCTACTAGTTTCAGGCAAATAATGCACATACCTGTTCTACCAGTTCCACACAATATATATATATATATATATATATATATATATATATAAAGGTAAAGCAGTCCCATTACAAGCTTGAACAGGCCCTTAGGGTTCCAGGAGGTCGAGGCTCCGAGATTTCTAGACAGTCGGCACAGGAAGGTGGTAAGGTTGTCAGCCCTACGCACCGGCCGCGTTTACCCCCAGGAAATATTCCTGGTACTCATTTCTGTTAGAGGCTGAGTCGACCCCAGGGCCATAGCGCGACCGACAGGATTATGCCAATGAAAAAATCCAGTGGCACCATCGGGAATCGAACCCGCGACCTACCTGTTTGTGGCGCAGTGCCTCAACCAACTGCGCCACCGCGGGCCCCGCGGGCCCCGCGGGCCCCCATATATACATAACTAACTAACTAACTCCATGGAGCAGAGGCCTTCTTGAGAAGCTAACAGTTTATCAGCTAGTCAAGAAATTCCCCGCATTTTATGGAACCCGAAGGTTCATTACCGCATTCACAAGAGCCCGCCACCTGTCCCTATCCTGAGCCAGATCAATCCAGTTCATGTCCTCCCATCCCACTTCCCGAATGTCCATCTTAATATTATCCTCCCATCTACGCCTGGGTCTCCCAAGTGGTCGCCTTCCCTCGGGTCTCCCCACCAAAATCCGGTATGCACCTCTCTCCTCCCCCATACGTGCCACATGCCCCGCCCATCTCAGTCTTTGCCATAGAAAAAAGTATACTCCCCGGCTCTTACAGTCCGTTCTTTGTCCCACCTAACCTCCTGTACACCCACTAAATCTAACTTGTACTTAGCTAATTCCCTGGCCACTGTCGTAAGTGACCCTGGCCTATACATGCTCCTCACATTCCATGTTCCAAAACTCATATCCTTTTTCCGTAGCTGGGGTCGTACCAAAGAATCGGTCCAGGTCCGAGGCTTTGTAGGCTGTTTCGTAACATCATAATTTTTTACGGTGAGGAGTTGTTAGCACCTCGCCCAACCCCCAAGCTGGAGGACCACCCCTTGTCGGCTGTCCGCGACTGCTTATTCAATGTATTCGCAGCTACCCTCCATACCTGGAGGCCGTTCCTCCATCCGCAACCCGAGGACGCGCCATGCCGTGGTGACAGGGACCCACTTAACATGGCCCATATATACATACATACATATATATATATATATCAGTTACACTAGTTCCATGCAAGTAACATAAGTACCTGTTACAGTA
This sequence comes from Coptotermes formosanus, assembly GCA_013340265.1. Lineage (NCBI taxonomy): Eukaryota > Metazoa > Arthropoda > Insecta > Blattodea > Rhinotermitidae > Coptotermes > Coptotermes formosanus. The sequence goes on along the minus strand of BLKM01011323.1, from coordinate 13,756 downwards.
GTTTGAGACAAGTGCTGTAGATTTTCCACTAGTTCCACGCAAGTAGCATAAGAACCTTACTTGCTAGTTCCACAGAAGATGTATAAATGTTTTATACTATCTTCTTGTCAGCAAAATAAATGGTTTCTCTACTAGTTTTACACAGGGAAAGTGAGGAATTGATATGTTACGCCCTGCCTACCGATAAATACTTGTCCATACTTCGGAGGAGAGCAGTACCGCCATCTGCACCAACACGACTCTGAGAACCTCACGCCTCGCTTTTCGTTGGACTCTGATCCCTATGATGGCGGCACTAGGCTCCTCCGAGAGGTAGAGATGTATCTACCGGTTGACATAACTTGATGTCCCAGAAGGCTTGAATCTTGGCCAGTACCGCTGTGAGAACCTCACGTTTCTTACATTTAACATACCGACCGTGACTGCTTTTATATACCGCCTGTTTTAACATGAATGAGGATTCCAAACCTACTGATATATAGCGTGCAGTTGAGAGGCGCCTTCTGAAGAGGGATTTATGAATGACATTCCAACATCCATACTTCTGTAAGAAGGAGAAGCGACAATCTAAATGGTATGAAACTTGTTCAGTTTGAGTTGATCCGTGCAACTAAAGCCCTTCGCCTTACTGAATAATTAACACGACTGCAAAGTTTTCTCTTACATTAAACAAATTCCGAAGGGACACTCAGCTAAAAGTATTTGCTCTTAGTTTATACTTAGACACACTCAAATTTATGAGTAGTCAAACCCACATATGGCATGAGTATCCAGTCAGTATTAGGAATTTATTGCACGCATATTCAAAAATAACTGACTGACTGACTACTTGACTAACTGACTGACTAACTAACTGACTGACTGACTGACTGACTGACTGACTGACGGACTAACTAACTAACTATATCTGAAAACACATAACACTCACAAGAGACAAACATCCATGCTCCTGGCGGGATTCAAACCAACAATTATAGCAAACATACGGCTGCAGACCCATGCCTTAGACCGCGCGGCTACTGGGAGCGGCAATAGTATAAACTAATCCCAAAAATTCTATAAAAAAATGACTAACCTTAAAATGAATTTGACAGTCAGTATAACACCTAAATCTTTAATGCAATTGTTTTGAGATGAAATATTACAAATTCATAAATAAACATGATATGTTTTCTAGTACAAAGTGCAGCCCTGCTTTTACCACAGGTAGCAATAAGCTGTATAAAATTTTCCGAAAAAATAATCACGTTATGTAATCTGCATTAGATTGTAAAAGCAAACAACCTCTGTTAGATTTAATAGCTGCGAAACTTCCAGGTCGTCAGCAAAAATATGAAGTGTGGAGTGAACAGTCGCGTCATATAAATGAGCAATAAGCAATAAAGACATTAAAAGCAAAGACTCTAAATTTGACCCTTCAGTGACCCTTGATGACAACAGAAAGTGCGGCGCGAGCTCCCGGAAAAAATATAGGATACACGAGACACTGCTGGTTAAGTGAGCACAACAGGAGTTCAAGTAATAGTAATAATAATCTAATTAAAAACAAAAAAGAGAAAACGTTCGTGCTGATAAATGTGGCAATACCAGCGGACAGAAATGTCACGCGAAAGGAAGCAAAAAAGAAAATAAATGCAAGAGTTTATGTACAGAGATACAGCGAATGTGGAACATGAACTGTGTGATTATACCGGTGGTAAGTGGAGCCACCGGAATGGTAGCAAAAGGTTTAAAGGAAAATTTGGAAGCCATATCGGGAAAACACTCGATAGCGTCACTAAAAGAGACAGCTGTACTTGGAACATCACACATAGTACGGAAAGTACTGCAGTCTGAAACTTGAAATCTGAGAGGTGGGGATCAGCGCTGTTTCAAAAGAAGTACCAGAGGAGAAATGGCCTGTGAGAAGATACATAATAATAATAATAATAATAATAATAATAATAAAGAGTTTAATATTGGGGACAGCGTTGTATGCACCATTAACAGTACGCGCGGAATAGCTGCGACACTGTATACCCCAGAAACATGGTTTGTTTCAGGTACATAAGTGTGAATACCCTGCATAAAGGCGATGATGATGATGATCAAGATGATGATGATGATGATGATAATAATAATATATTTGCCAATTCCGAAGCAACATCATTAAACATACAATACAGTAGTGTGTTACAGGTCACATTCGGAAAGCTAAGATTTCGCTTGTGTGCGGTGCGGTATCTGCTGGCTCATAGAAGCGTCTTATGTGGCGGCGGTGGAGGTCAAATATAATCACATATTAAAATCTCTAACTTTGCCACGGATAGGTTTCCGATGGATGGTAGGAATGACTGCACCCGATGCGCCCTCCTCTATACTGTTGCTGCGTTTTTCTGCAGGCCTCCGTGACAAATGTCAACCAGCCCAAAGCGCTCTTCGTTAGCGAATATTTAACGGTACCGACATCTGTTGCAGAGAATCTTTAAATGACTGGGAAATACGTTGAATGTGGAAGAGTAGCAGCTAGAGGGATGTGTGAAGGGCAGTGGATCCGTGGGATTCCTTGTTGTAGCCTCAGTGTAGTGCATTACCTGTGAAAAGTGAAAAGTAAATACACGGTATTGCATTTTCTTAGAGCGAAGTGCGTTTTCGTACCGGGGGAAGGAATAGCAGGCACCCACACACACTAACGGTTTTAAACCTGCCATTTACGTACCAAACACAGTTCTCTGAGGAGTCCTGCGCCGTCCTAGGCTCGATGATCATACCGCTATCCGAACTAGGAGGGTACAACTTGCACGAAATAGATCTGCCGCGTTGCAGGAGGCATACTTCGAAGCTTGCACAAGTCCACTTTCTTCCGTCACCATAGGTGCTCCAGTGGGCATAACACCATGAGAAGACATCTCCACATAATGGGGCTGGTAGATAGTACCTTGTGTAGGAAACGTGGGGCTGGAGAGGAAACCTCAGCCCATGTACTGTGTGAGTGTGAAGCCTTGGCAACACTCAGACATATCTGTTGGGGTCCTTTTTCCTGGACCCTGAGAATGTGCGAGATCTGGGTCTAAGGGCCATTTGGAACTTCTTCAGGAGGACAGGGCTCTTGTGACTTGGACCTAATGAGGGGGCACAAAGGGCCTGTGAAGGCCTACGTGCAACGGGACCGTGAGGGCTCGACCCATATTTACTTACTTACTATATAGGTGCTCCATAGTACATGTGTTCTTAGCCATGGTTCTGGTACGTGTGTATTATGTATATAAACCTTTCTTGCAAAACAGCACGTGGCAGCGCTACTATGAAGCAGAATATAAGATCTGACGAGGTTTAATTAAGTCTAATAATAAGGTAGCTATAGTGAATTAGTAGATATACAGTAATACGCACAGGCGTGAATGTGGTGCCGCTACACCCAGGTCTGTCGCTGTTGTCCTCAGTATACTGTCAGGTGTGTTGAAAATGAAAACACAATGTCTTTCCAGATTATGTATAAATAATGAAGTTAAAAACGTCGTCAAATAAGACAAGAATTAGTTATGTATTCTGTAGCTAGTGCTGCTGGAATTATATACAAGAATGTGATGGACGGGGCATGTAACATGCATGGGGTATTGAAAGGCGCTTGTAGAGTTCTGGTCGGAGAATCCCAAAAAGTAGACAGCATTTCTGACATCTAGCCGTTTGTATATTTGGGGCGGCGGGGGGGGGGGTGATATTGAAACGAATGGAGGAGTACTAGTACTGGGTGCATAAAGATAGGCTGCGGGAAATGCAATTAGGATCTGATTTTCGGATAGTTAGAATTTTCTTGATTATTCCATTAGTAATACAGTCTTCTGATTTATTGGTGCATGCTTGATTTTTAGGATTTCTTTGGTAACTGAAGTCTGTATAGCGTCGAACGGTAGTGCTGAATAGATTGGAAAGGGTGCGGGATAAAGGGAGTTACAATCTCAGCATGTTTCTGGAGTGTGTAACTAAAACCAGGAAGAGTCTGGGCCAGTATACTGGTGCTCCGCTACAGATTCTAAAGAGAAACTTTTTTGTAGAGTGACCTTTTCTACCTACTCATTGTAGGTGTAGAGGGTTATTGTTGTACCCGATAACACTCAGACACTCCAGACGCGGTGGGACTCCTCTGCACGAGCGACCCACCCGACGCAGAGACCTCTACCTGACAACACACAACGCTCATAAGACAGAGATATCCATGTCCCCCAGCGGGACTTGTAACCGCAGTCGCAGCAAGTGACCGGCCGCAGACCCACGCCTTAAACCGCTCGGCTAGCGGAATCGGCGAAAGGGACACCTCCGGGACACAAATCAGGAACATTATCACGTGAGCCAGTTTGGTCCTTATCACATCTGCAGGAAAGATTCTTAAACTCCCGCAATGAAGTGTGATGAGCATTTGGTTGATTATTTAACCCCCTTTGGTTAGTGAAACGAGCGGACAAAATTTTGTATCCGCGTATTTTCAAGATGTTAGACTCGCCATTTACTTTCATAAAAACGTTGAAAAGGAAGGTTCAATATGCGCTGCGTGTGTCACGGAAAGCTATGCAGTGCAACTGGGGAAGTCTCTTGGGAATTAACAAGTTTTGTAGTTGGCAACGTTTTAACCACTTAGTTTCAGTAGGTCTGAGTCTGGTCTACTGACAGTGTCGTTAAATAGACCATAAATAAGGAGACAGTTTCAAAGATCTAAGTGCTGCATCAAAAGAAGTTCAGGGATGTTTAATTTACATGTGGCAAATTGCGGAAGGGAAGTTTAATTAAAAATGAATAAATGAAAACCAAGGGCTTTGACATTCAAGTTGTTAACGATTGTAATTATGCCTTCTGGAATGTGACGCCGTGTAGTCTGGTAGCAGTTTGGAGTTGTACATTTTAGCGCCATGTTGTGTTATGTGAGCACTGTACTGTACTGTATTGTATGTTACGGTATTTACTCCTAGCTTTTATTGGTGTTTTCACTACAGGTATCGGCACGACTGTGCGATCTTTAAGTAAATATCTTTTATTTTTCTACCACCCATCACAAACGCAGTGGATTTAAGTTGTAGGCACAGTGAAGACTAAATTCAAAATGAATAGTTAAAATAATAGAATTAAAGTCAATAATAAACTATTGTTAGTTGTTAATTTCTGTTTGAACCTTTCTGTCACCTATGTGTCAGATGCAATGCTGCTGTAATATATGGTAACTAAAAGCAACAAATGCACTCAAGTTTATGAAAATGTATTATAAACGTAGTAGTACCTCCTACATGTTTCGGCCACTCGTGTGGCCATCCCAGGGAGGTGCGTTACGATAAATAATTATTCTTTATAACACACCTTTTGGTATCTATCCCCAGGTTTTCAAAGTGTTCTTTTTCCTTCAGGCTTCCCCACCAAAACCCATCCCTCCTGTCCTCCACAGGGTCTAATTGCCACATGCCAATCCATATCGTTATTTTGATTTGATCATCCGAATAATATTTGTTGAGGCGCACAAATCGTGGAGAAGGAAGCCAAAGCCCACCACGGGGTGTAGTGATGATGATGATTATGATGATGATGATGATGATACTGATGACAGATTGTGACGCTCCTCTTTAATGACTTTCCTGTATATGTTAACCCTCCCGAATCACCACGCATTCCAAAATCTCTGTGTGACTCCCGAATCACCGTCCATTTCACGGAACGATGCAAGCCACTGCGTTTACACGCTTTCAGTTCATCTCTAATAACAGTCAGTACGAGTGTTAATTTTAAGCGAAGCTTTGATACGTGAAACTGGATTTCGGATAGCGATATAATTTTGCATGAGCCACAGTTGGGAGAAAGTAAAGGACAGAAAACCAAATATTCGATTTTTGGCACAACTGCATTTAATACTGCAAAAATACATCCCTTAACCATGCATTCTGTCCTGAATTGATTTTCGTGAATTTGAAGTTGGGAAGTGCGTGTAACACTTGTTAAGATTTTTGTGAAATTTGGCGTTCTCAAAGCGGTCATACTGACGACTCAAGTGCCAAATAAATTCAGTGCCACTTCTTTATTTTTTTTTAAAAGGAAGGCTTGTTCTCTGTTTGGGTAACTGAATATGAGAAATCTATTATGCACATTTGTTGTTATTTGTGATTGATTGTAAGAAAAATGCACGGAATTAACAACATGAAAGCTGTATATTTGACCTCTCATGAACATTCAGGACGAGGTAGCGCCAGTTCTGAAGTCGTTTTCCACAACACAGTAAACCTGAAACTCGATGACGATCTCCACCAGGCAAATACTAACCAGTGTGATTCCATGTGAACTGCTTGCATGATATTTTTATGTGAATTGGCTTCGTGCTACATTTGTAAAAATCGATTGTTTATCGTGCGAGACGGTGTAACCTTAAAGTTGTTATAAATTCCATAGCTTAATACATTTTTATCGCGTTCTTTTTGCTGCACTGTCCGACAGTGCAGTAGTCACAAACAGAAGTAAAAAAAACAACTTAAAGTAATCTTACGTTGGGCAGTATTAAAGGGCGTTAAATCATTTCATTTCGTGTAGTTGTTTTAACTTCGAAATAAAGCATGTTTCTACTAATGCTGTGGAAATAGCACTTGTCAGTAAGTTGAATACAGATGTGACAGTTCCAGAAAGCGGAAGAAAAGAAGTGTTTGACGTCTTAATAATTACCACAAGCCCTTAAAAATGCAAAAGTAACAAAATTTGCCACGTGCTTTGCCATTACGAGTCTCTGAAGAGTGACGACATCTTGTAGTTATGGCGTGTGACACGCAGAGCAAAAGTGACCTTTTCCATACACTCTGCCATATTTAAGAGTTTGCCTTTGTTTTGAAAACGCAGTGTGTTTTCTGTGAGCTACACGAAGTGCAGGTTTTGCGATTAAATTGCTGTTTTCCCCTGTTGTTATATTAAGTTCAGAAAAAATACGAAACACGCAGTGTAAGTATAACGTAACCTTGTAGCGCGTTCGCGTAACCAATGTCGCCGTGGAAATGCATAATGTATTCTACATCTGTGTCTGTATCCTTAGTTATCGATCATGCAAAGCGCATGCGCCGTATTATATTGTCATCTGTGGCCCGTCTCACTGTACACATATTTTTCCACATTATCTCGTAACCGACACGATTTTCGGAAAAAAGTTATTGAACATAAAAAGTGTGTTTTGATTTTGCCCTTCAGCTTTTGTCTGAAAAACTTCTCATTAGGATGAATTCATTGAGATATTGACATAAATATGCGTAGGTCTTTGTGTGAAGTACCATTATTCTTGTCATATTTCCACTAAATTTAAATTTTCTCGACAGATTTTCGAAAAATGCTCAAATATCAAATTTCATGATTGTAGAACAGGAGACCAAGGCGTGCACACTTTTTATAAAGTGTTCGTAAAAGATGTTTGCTCACAAACCCGACATGTTTGGGTACACACAGGTACCATCATCAGGGGTAGTGTTGAAGATAAAACACTAGTTATTAAACATTAGACGGTCCGACGCATGCCTAGTATAAGTAGTTTCACTTGAAAACTAAAACACTTGTATAAAAACACTTAAAGTCATAACAACTTTATAAAAGTCACCAAACACAGATTTGGCCAAAACAATGAAGGTAAAACTCAACATGTACACTGCAGTTTTCAGGCTTGATGGTGTTCACCAATAAAATTCAAGGTGCTGATTCTTGAAAAAGCGGTGGAGTTTAGGCTTGTATAATACACGCATCAGTGTTTCAAGCGGCCAAAATGTGGCGTCGTCCTTATGGGGATAACGGTTGAGTGTAGCGAGCTGTGAAGAGACTCAAATTTCATGAAAATCCGTCAGTGGGAGCCGAGTTCTTCCATGTGGACGGACGGACTGACGGACGGACAGGCAGATAGGACGAGGCTAGTACTCGCTTTGCGCAATGTTGCAAACGCGCCTAAAAACGCTAAGGGGCAACGAAACGGGAAAAAAGCCCGTAAGCCGTGAACTGGGATTGTCTGATGAGGCGCGAGTGTATGACATCACATGTATGCAATACTATTTATCGATCTTGACTTCTGTTTTATCATCCTTATAATATTTTGCGAAGAATAAAATCGATGAAGCTCCTCATTATCCCTTTAAAGACGAAGCCTTTCTGTTTTATATAAGGACTCAGTGCGTACCGCGCTGTAAACACTCTGCACGTCGGTTATAAAAACCAATCTCTTAATGTTTTATAAGGCAAAAGTTGCTGTTTGTTCTGAGATCCGTACAAAACACATAAACGCAATGTGGGCACCACGTAGAATTTTTTTAATGTTAAACCTGGTGGTATGTAAAGTTACCGCTAGGCTTTAAAAGGTTATTCAGTTTCCTCCAGCGTGTGTTACGCCCTCCCTCCTAGGCCACAATATCTTCCTTAGCACCCTCTTCTCGGACACCCTCAGCCAGTGTTCTGTCTGACCCATAAAGTGAAGGGGGTCCTCTTAATCCGTGCATGAAAAGCAGAGTTTTACATTCAGCTAGAGTCAGACGGATAAACCAATCGTTGCTCGTCTTATCGACATTAATGGCGAGTCGCTGAACCTTTAAAGCACAGTGCTTTCTATTCGACGAAGTGCCACTCGCTTTAACATTAAAAGTCCCTGCATTTGCCCACACAGTGTGTTTGTGCTTTTCATACGACTCTTATAATAAACTGCGACTATTTTGCTGAACATCCTCACCACGTTCTTTGTGACGGAAATGCAGTGTGTGTCATGTGCGGCTGGAACTGTATTATTGAATACTATTTGGACGACATTCGTGCTTTGTGAGGTTAAAGAATTAAACACCTGAACTAATCGGACAGTTATTTAGTCCTTTTGTATTGCTTAGGAATGACTCTGTCCTACTGTGAACTTAAGCAGACAGATCAGATCAGGTAAATAAAATACACAGCGGAAACAGGACTCAGTACTTGTAAACCGTGGAAGCTTTTCTGTCTTACCAGTAACGCGCTTTACAACTGCAGGAATAAATGAGAATGGCTGCTTACAAGAAGCAGAGGCGCGCAGCAGTTACACTCAGAAATGTCATTAAAGGGAACACATACATACATACATACATACATACATACATACATACATACATACATACATACATACATACACACATACACACATACATACATACATACATACATACATTCGTACATACATACATACATACATACATACATACATACATACATTCGTACATGCATGCATACATACATACATACATACATACATACATACATACATACATACATACATGCATGCATACATACATACATACATACATACATACATACATACATGCGTAAATACATACATACATACATACATACATACATACATACATACATACATACATACATACATTCGTACATACATGCATACATACATACATACATACATACATACATACATACATACATGCGTAAATACATACATACATACATACATACATACATACATACATACATACATACATACATACATACATTGGTACATACATACGTGCACATGTACACAATCACATAACTTTATACAAATGCCGTTGGTGTGTTGTACCGTGTGGCAACTTAGTGCATTTTAACCTGTCGCAAATTAGACAAATTTGAGCTCCTACTGGCTTAACCCTTCAATGCTCGCCGTTCACTTTAAATAACTTTTAAATATAAAATGCCTACCTCACAGAAAAACCGTGTTTCCTTTACAAAGACCAATCCGTTAATACTGTTTAGAGACAGCAAGAGGAGGCTGTGTTTTCTCTCAGCGTGTGATGACCAGATTTGCATCAGTTTGCCTTACCGCGTTTTCTGAAGCTGCTTCCCGGCTGCCTTGACGCTTTCGGTCTGTGCTATCAGCCCATTTGAGTGCCGGGCATTGATCGTTGCTGGTTCGGACTCTGCATTATTTAGTTCACATCGGCTATCGCATTTCTGTTAGGTACGCACAACTAGCGGAAATTTCTGTTCGCACGAGAGCACTGGGGGCAGATCTGCAAACTGGCCAGTCAGTGCAGTATGAGGTTCGTGCCCTTTGATGCTGAGGTTGCGAAATTATACTTGTGCCTGTTTCGTTTGTCCTTAGTTGTGGCTGGCTACATGACGACAACAAGTTCGCTTTTCGTTTTCATTTCCGCATTTTTTATTTTTTTCAAAATTTCTTTCGTTTCGTAACGATAAGTTGTAAATATGTGCCGTTGACTTTATCACATTTTTGTATCCGCATTTAGCATCTCGAGAACCTCTGCTCTTTGTTTTTTAAAATAGTTGTGGCGTCTGTCAGTACAGTCCAATTTTCTTCAAAATGAAGTATCTGTTAGTCTAATGCACAGTTTACATGGTATTACATATATTTTGTAGTCTAAGAGCCTTAACTCTCGTTTTTCTGTTTATTTTATTAGATTTTATGGGCTTGAGCGCTGTTTTCTTATATCATGACATTATTTTATCTGACAACTGTCAGTAGTCAATTCCCGCTGGCTTCTTTAACTTATAAACCTGCTACCTGCGATGAACAGTGTTACACGTGACGCGTGTCTGCGAGCTGAAGGAAAACATTTTCAGCGCCAGCTTTAAATGTGGTGCTTAAAAACCCACGTATAACTGAAACGCGTGGACGGAAACTCATGGCAAACCGGAATAGGCGGTAGCTATACGGAGCCAGCCGTCACGCAAAACGGTCAGAGTGAAGAGTGATGCGAGTTGTCAGATAAAATAATGGTCCTGTATTTGGTACTGGAGTAGTCATGGGTATGTGTACCACATTTGTCTTATATGAAGCCACGCCATCGATTTTACGAAAAAGAGGAGTAGATGGGCAATTAAAGCAAACTAAAGACAGTCGGGAAGTAAGTGTATTATTTCCTCGATGAGCCTGTTCCTTAATAATTACTTGTTACTTAACCATTTAAAGACGAAACGTATCTGTTTTATATAATGACTCAGTGCGTACCGCGCTGTAAACACTCCCCACTTCGGTTATAAAAACCAGTCTCTTAATGTTTTATAAGGCAAAAGTTGCTGTTTGTTCTGAGATCCGCACAAAACACATAAACGCAATGTAAGCACCATGTAGAATTTTTGAATGTGAAGCGTGGTGGTACGTAAAGTTACCGCTAGGCTTTAAAAGGTTAAAGTGCGCCGGATGCTGGGTGCTGAGCGCACTCTGTATCTTTAGGAGCGGTATGTCGTTCGAATGAAGCCATAGCGGACCGTTACAGAACACGGTGAGGGGAGTCCCTACACTGTTGACACGCATTTCATACGCGAGCTGACGATAGTCCAGCAACATTTAAAGCTCGTGTAAATTAAACTATGAAGTCTTTATTTATGTATGCACTGCACTGAGCTCCTATTTATGATTCCCTAAGGCCGGCACGTATCTAAAGCTTGGCATTCGTCTTTGCTCGGTTTATGTGCTACAGCTGTTTCCTTGCTGAGGGCGTATGACTCTCCTCATCACGGGTGTTCACAAAATGTATGTCGCCACACTACGCTATATGATGAGCATTATGACGGGGAATTCCCTTGGCTTAAAGTTCTGAAGGATTTATTTGTAGGTGTACCCTCCCGTTCGGTTACACTTCTGAATGGACCACTCTGTGCAATGCGCGGCACGCGGTGGCGCAGTTGGTTGAGGCACTGCGCTACAAGCTGGAAGATCGCGGGTTCAATTCCCGATGGAGTCATTGGAATTCTTCATTGACGTAATCCTTTCGGTCGAACTATGGCCCTGGTGTCGACTCAGCCTCTAACAGAAATGAGTAACAGGAGTATTTGCTGGGGTAAATGAGGCCGGTGTGTAGGGCTGACAGCCTTACCACCTCCATGTGTCGATTGTCTGGAGATCTGGAAACCTCAACCTCCAGGCCTATATATGGCGGATAGCTTTACCTCGACTCTGTACAGGGTATACACAAAAGAATGGTGCGGTTTCAAAAGTTAACAAGAAATTTATTTCTCACCTTACACGGGCACAACGTACACCGTCAGCAGCGGCAACTGTGCAAGTTTCTCATGCGTTAATCACAATCCTTCAATGTGTGCACCCTGGGTCACACGACACACATCCACACGGTAATCAGATTCATCACAGACTCGGTGTAGCATGTCCGCTGTAATGGTCTGCAGTGCATTCGTTATCCGATCACGAAGTTCCTTGAGGGACATGGGCAATGGTGGTACGTAAACGCTGTCTTTAACGCTGTTTACGTGCCGTGTGGCTGTGTGTCGTGTGACCCAGGGTGCACACATTGAAGGATTGTGATTAACGCATGAGAAACTTGGACAGTTGCCGCTGCTGACGGTGTACGTTGTGCGCGTGTAAGGTGAGAAATAAATTTCTTGTTAACTTTTGAAACCGCACCATTCTTTTGTGTATACTCTGTATAACGGATTGGACTGCATATGGCGAAGACTCGCGGTGCCAGTGCGTAGATTCTGGTTCCAGTGATATCAGTAAGTTCCATGACTTTCGGCTGTTCGGCCTCTGAGTTCTCTCGTTAGTTAATTAGTTACCTGTGTAAACTCTCCCAGTCTTGTTCGTGTATGGAAAACAAATATTCTGAGAAGTCCGGGGAATTCTTTAGAAACAACCCAGCTGTTTTTGTATTTGAAGGAAACTTATTCGGTGTATTTACTTCCACGATACTTTTGGCTGTAATTTGAGGTTTTAAAAACCACCGAATAGTCAGTTATACTGCTGTGACTTGCTGTGATTCTTTTATTTACGTGATGCTGCGAAACGAAAAATTCATCCAGGCCAGCTTCTCAGCGAGATGCCTTGTGTGCAGGTGGTGCAGTGTTCGCATGTGGTTTGTTTCGCTACATGTAAGATTTGCTGGAGTTTCAGGAATGCTGGCATGCAGCAGTAATGTGAAACGTTTTGTAGAATGTTCTTTTCTCTGTTTGTCAAGTAGTTATTTCGATATTCTACTGGATAATATGAGAAAATCCACTAAATATTATGGTAGGCGGACTCGATTAGGTTTTTCTGGTGATTGATCCTTGAGCTTACATGTTCCTGAATGTCTTTCATTGTTTGTGACTTTTAGCATAAAATCGCGACGACTGAACTGGCTTGTCGAGTAGTGACATGTGATTAGTGATACTCGCACCTGTAGTCGCCACGCCACTTGATATCGTCAGTGGGGACACTAATGCATTTATTCTGGAAGGCGGAAGTACTACGGCTTTAGTCATTCTGCTCGGTCGATCGCACTGTGCGTAAAGGAATGTTTATGGTGTGGGTTTTATGACGTTTACTTTGTACCAGCTTTGTAATAATCTGGTAACCAACCAATCAAAGAAAAAAAGAACGAACGAACGAACCAACCAACCAACCAACCAGACTGACAGGTCCAAAAAACTCCACTGAACAGAGCCCTCGTTCCGAAGCCAGTGGTCGTTTAGCCATAACAAGACGTGCGTCAACATTTGTGGAACGCTAAGGATGAGTACTGTCTTCACAAGAGCCCCGCCACTTGTCCCTATTTTGAGGCAGATGAGCGTCCCCACATCTTGCCATCTTATTTAAAAAAAAATTAAACATTTCTTCCCCTTCTACATGTAGTTTTCTAGTGTTTTACCTTTCAGGATTTCTGACTAAAATTTTGTACGCGTTTCTGATCTCTCCCATTCGTGCCCCATTCTCCGTCTACCTCATCCTCCTCGATGTATCTGAATATATTTATATACATACATACATACATCCATACGTACATCCATACATACACAAATGCACAAACACACACACACA
>BLKM01011320.1:38662-125757 GCA_013340265.1 Coptotermes formosanus | reverse complement strand
GTCTGATCTCTCATGCCACCAGCAGGAACCTGTGTTCTTTGCCACTATATCCAGACTGATCCCTCATGCCACCAGCAGATACCTGTGTTCTTTGCCACTGCATCCAGACTGATCCCTCATGCCACCAGCAGGAACGTGTGTTCTTTGCCACTGCATCCAGACTGATCCCTCATGGCACCAGCAGGAACTGGTGTTCTTTGCCACTGCCTCCAGACTGATCCCTCATGCCACCCTTCCTTCCATGCAGGGGCTACTGGTGGATTTTTCTGCAGGTGTAGAATGGCTAGAATCTGAAGCTGAGCCTATCTGTTTGATGCCAAGTCTCAACTTTAACTGCGTCTCTTTGAAACTGCGGTAGAGTTCAAATGCTTAGGAATATCAGTAACTAATGAAAGCTACAAGCATGTAGAAATAAAAGGCAGATGAAATTCAGGGAATACCAGTAGAAATAAAGGGCAGATTAAATTCAGGGAATACCAGCTATCTTTCGGCCCGTAATACATAGTATTTTGTTTTCCATTTGCTATCTAAGGATACAGACATTAATATATAGAGAACTATAACTTTGCCTGTTGTTTTGTATGCGTGTGAAACTTGGTCTGTCACACTGAGGGAGGAACGTAGGCTGAGGATGTTGGAGATTAGGGTGCTGAGGAAGATCGTATCTGGGGCTAAGAGGGATGAGGTAACAGGGAAGTGGAGAAACATGTTGTGTTGAAGGGCATCATGGTCTGTATTACTCACAAAATGTGGGTGGTCAAATCAAGAAGAATGAGATGAGTGGGGCATGTAGCGCATGGGGGAGCAGTGCATACAGGGTTATGATGGGGAAACCTGAAGGAAATACACCACTTGGAAGGCCTAAGCTTACATGGGAGTTTAATATTAAAATTGCTCTTATAGAAATAGTACAGGAGGGCGTGGATTGGATTGATCTGGCTCAGGATAAGGACAAATGGCATGCTGTTGTGAACACAGCAATGAAACTTTGGATGACATAAAGTGCGAGGAGTTTCTTGGGTAGCTTCTGAAAAGGGTTTCTGCTCCATGTGGTTGGTCGGTCGGTTGGTTGGTTGGTTGGTTGGTTGGTTGGTTGGTTCGTTCGTTCGTTGGTTGGTTGGTTAGTCATTCAGTCAGTTGGTTTGGTTAATTGTTTGTTTGGCTGGTTAGTCAGTCAGTCAGTCAGTCAGTTGGTTGTTTGGTTAATTGTTTGGTTGGTTGGTTGGTTGGTGCGCAGTTAGGTAGTCAGGCTGCTTTGCCAACATGGCAAGGCTGTGTGCATGTAAAAATCCTTTGCCAGTAAGGACCCAAGCTCTGTAGGAGCATCTTGAATGGCCATGTTGCGAGATGCTGCATTCGGTGGTGACGTTTATGAGTGATCAGAAACGAGATGCAAGAGGAGACCGGAAACTGGCCGCTTCAGTTACAACGCGGCACTTTCTCTTCGCCGACAGACGCAAGCCGAATTAAACAGCCTGTAGGCAGGGGTCTCGAACACGCAGCCCATGGGTCGCATGAGGCCTGCGTGTTCATTTTATACTGCCCAACTATACAGCTTGGCGCACAACTCTCGAGATCGTTTTTATTTTAAACAACGCAAATGTTTTTCCTGACGGACCATAAGGGCTCAGTGTGGTTTGCTATCCATGGACGGTGACGCGCAGAATACGTCAGCAGGGATGGCAATGTAGTGAAGTGTAAAGTTGAATAATGGTAGCATATTTTGGTTTTGTTATTAAAAGTACAAAATGATAGAGTTCTTTAAATTTAAAATAAATGTTCGCCTTATTTGTTGCGTAAAATGATGGCGGCCCCACCTGAAATGTCAACTATTCGTTTGACCCACGACTGTTTGTTTCATACCCCTGTTCAGCTACCTGCAGAGGGGGAGGGAGGGCCAACCCGAGCATAGCGTTGAACAGATCGAGTGTCGATTGAGCGAATAGTTTTACCCATTCCACGGCGTGTGTTTTCTATTCATCCATCGATTTGTCCATTTTAATTTCTATTTCTTTCTTTCTTGCATTGTAGTTTCAGGATCCAAGGTAGCTCAGGCGGTATAGTGACTAGGCTACGATTATTTTTTCCTAATCCTGTCTGGGACAACATCTTTCTCTACTCCGAAAAATTCAGAACCGCTGTTGGGTGTACCCAGCTTCCTGTTCAGTGGGTAACGGGGTTCTTTCCCGGGGGTAAAGTGACCGAAGCGTGAAGTAGGCACCTTTTTAAATGTAGTGCCGAGATTAAAAATTAGTGGCTTGTACCTCTGCGCGCCCTGTGTGCCTTAATGGCGAGGACACGGACCACTCTACCTGTCACGTGTATCCCCACTGGACTTTCTGTTATTAAATATTAACGGGGGCAGACAAGCAGTGCCACTTGTTTTTTGACGTCTGAGAGCACATATCCAGTACAAGTGGCGCCAACGTGTTTTATAAACCTGTAAAGTCCAGTGGTACCACCAGATCCAAAATTCACAAATTCTACGTTCTGCCCACACAGTGTATTTATGTGTTTTGTATGGATCTCAGAACAAACAGCAATTATTTCCCTATACAGCATTAACTGACTGGTTTTTATAACTGAGACGGAGTGTGTTTACTGCGCGTTACGGACTGGGTCTTTAAATGTAATTCAGGTTAATCTTTGTCTTTATAGGCCTGCCATGGCTCAGGCAGTTAGTCGTCGACCTTTCGTCGCTTTGGCCCGAGTTCGATCCCAGGTCAGTCTGTGTCAGATTTGTGGTGGACTAAGTGGCACTGGGACACGTTTTTCTCGGGGTATTTCGGTTTCCCGCTCTCAGTATCATTCCACCGACGCTGCATACTCATCGTCATCTACATGTCGCTCTTACCAGAAGCACAAACGGGCGAAGCATGGGAACCTTCCGAAAAGCAATGCTGTGTCGGAGATTTGGGAACATTGGGTATAAAAGTCCTTTTACTTTTTTCCTAGTGTTTAAAGCGATGCACTGCGGCCTGTAAATGCCGCGATTTGTACGGCGGCTTCAAGTTTCAGATTACGTTAAAGACAGGAATTGTTTCCAGTGAAAGTGGCGAGAGTTCTGGGAGAAAGTTTGGCCTTGGGCAGGCTGCATTATGCTGCTGTGCGCTATGGGGAGTGCGAAGGCAACGCTTGCGGTTATTCGTTTATTTATTGCTTCACTTAAAGGCACTCAAAGCGTACGCGTTTCGGCACTTTATCATCGTTGCCAATTGTGGTATTTGGTTTTGTGTGTCCGTCAGTTTAAAATTGTTATTCCGGTGCAAGAGATCACACGGAGGGGGGGGGGGGGGGGGAGGACTGCAACGACATCTGGTAGTACAGGGTGTTTATTTTATCACATTCGTGAGCTCGGCAGCTTTCTGTCGTAGAAAGTCTGAATCCATAGGGACAGCCCGTGACAGCTGCAGTGCTCAGGGGCGTGACACACTGGCAGCCTGCGCTTCTGGCTTATTTCGGCCAGAAATTGTATTGCAGCACTCTGTGTATGACGCTTCTAACTGACGTATTTTGTCTATCTAGGAATATAAAGATTAAAACATACAGGACTGTAATTTTTCCTGCTTTGTATTTGGGCGTGAAACGTGGTCTTCCAAGTCAGGGAAGGACGTACACGGAAAGTGTTCGAGAATAGGGTGCTGAGGAAAATATTTGGGATGGAGGATGTAACACGGGAGTGGAGAAAATTACATTCTGGAGAGCTTCGTGATGCGTACTGGTCACCGAGTATTGTTAGGGTGATCAGATCAAGGAGGGTGAGACAGAGTGACACCGTAACGAGCGTACGACTGATGTAAACACATTTGTTATGCAGAAAAGGGCAGCTCAGAATTAGAGTGGGTAATGAATAACTTATGGGTAAATATATCAGTTGCTGAATACCGCAACTTACTGGAGCACGGGGCACGCGGTGGCGCAATTGGATGAGGAACTGCGCTAGAAGCCGGAAGGTCGCGGTTTCGATTCCCGATGGTGTCTTTGGAATTTTTCATTGACTAATCCTTCCGGCCGCACTATGGCCCTGGGGTCGACTCAGCCGCTGACAGAAATGAGTACCAGGAATATTTTCTGGGAGGTAAAGGCGGCCGGAGCGTAACGATGACAACCTTACCACCTTTATAAACCGACTCTCTTGAAATCTGGAGCCTCAACCTTCTGGAACCCTCAGGGCCTGTGCCGGCATTACTTTACCTTTTACCGAAACTTCTTATTGTAATCTTCGAGTCGAGGCCGTGTGGAGTGTGGAGTGTGTCGCTTGTGTGTGGCGCTGAGAAGGCGCTGGAGGATACCTAGTGCTGCCAACGTAACATTACAGACGCCTGTTTGTACTCCTTTACATCTGAACACGAAGAGTCAGAATACACCAAACGGCAATTTCACATTCGAGAAGACTCAGGTCCTCATATTTGTGCATGTTTAGTATGTTTTCAAGGAAGTCTTAATGTGATTGAAGGGTGTAGAGTTGCTACGTAATAGGCTATAGACTTACAGGAAGCGGATTTAACGCTAGACCTGGTTCCTACCGCAGCATGCAAGCCGCGTAAGAGTGACACACGAAGCGTTTCGCTCTAGCGCGTGTCCCAGAAATATCTAATGCTGCATGAGTAAGTGCTTTGCTATACCTCATGTCCTAGAAGTACCTAATACTGCCTTAAAAGTGCAGCCCTATACCGCGTGTCCCAGATAATCTAATGCTGTAGGAGTGAGTGCCTTGCTATACCGCGTATCCTAGAAATATCTAACGCTGCATTAAAAATTCATCCCTATACCGCATGTCCCAGAAATGTATAATACTGTATTGGAAACACCTCGCTATACAGCGTGTCTCAGAAAATCCAATGCAGCATGAGGAAGCTTTTCGATGTACCGCGTGTTACAGAAATGTCTAATACGGCATGAGGAAGTTCCCCGCTATACCGCGTGTCAGAGAAAATCAAATGCAGCATGAGGAAGCGCCTCGCTATACCGCATGTCCCAGAGTAATATACTATAGCATGAGGAAGTGCCTCGCTATACCGCATGTCCCAGAGTAATATACTATAGCTTGAGGAAGTACCCCGCTATGCCGCGTATCCCAGACTGAAGAGTTCGATTGCTTCCAACTCAGTTTCTTTACAGTTGGCTGATTCTGAGTCCTTTTCGTAGCCTGTGCCAAGTGAAAAAGAGAGGAATCTGGTAAATCGTGCCTTGTCATGGTGATCCATAACCTGAAACATGACGAGATTTGCGAACTGTTTTAAGACAGTTATAGCTTTGGGGTTATAACAGCGATGTTTCTACAGATTCAGGTTTTCTGGGATGTGACGCCGTGCCACTCGTCTGAGAAGTTTCCGACCTTTCGGAGTATTGCAGTGCCTTGATCTCACGGTCAGTTGTAAGAAGACATGAATTTTCTGGTCCATGTCAATTTGTAACGTCTTCCAAAGGAAGTTAATTCGTGACGCATACACAGCGACAGTGTTAACAACGAACAGGTGCAAGCAGTAAGCCGTCTGCTGCTATCCAACCAGGCGTTTATGCCTCTTACTCACTATTTATTGAATCCTTTCAGAACAGTTTCGGTTCGCACTGTCTCCCGTTCTGTTCCGAATAATGCAAGAGTTGTGTGTGTGTGTGTGTGTGACACTAACATGAGATAAACTGCAATACGCGACGTACTGAAGTCGGAAATTCATGCAGTCGTGTGTTTGTTTCGTTGCGCAACAGAATTAACCACCCGGCATAGCTCGGTCGGTATAGTGACTGGCCGATACGGCCTTTAATTCCCGCCAAGAGCAGCAGATTTCTGTCTCCTCCAAGACATCCAGGCTGGCCCTAGAGCCAACCTGGCAGCCTTCTATTCTTCTTCCCGTGCTAAACCGGGCGGGGCGTGACCTTTGGCCATTCACTTATTCTAGTGCCGAGAGTGAATGAGTGGAAGTAGACCGCCACTGCCCCTTTAAGGCTTCAAGGCGTGGAGAGGAAACTTTTAACCGTTTTATAAAAGTAATCTGTCCAGAACAACCATTTATTTTTTGCTTCAAATATGGATTTTTTAACCCGAGATTTGTAGTTCATAGTACAGTTAAACATAAATAAAAGAAAGGAACGAAAAAATCTCCATCTAGAGCTGGAAAAACTCACTATGGAATTTTCACTTTGTCTTCACCGTGCATTTTTCACATAGAATAACAATAATTACCAACAAAATGCACTATATCACAATCAGTTTATTTAGTATTCATTACCCCGACATGTTTCGATGTTTGTCTGCATCATCTTCAGGGGGATGTCTTCACACTTATATCATAAGACACTCGTCACTTTTAGCTTAAGGTAACACAGGCTGGTTTGATTAGAGTGTTGATACTTGGACTTTCAGTTTGCAGATAATGTTGAAGTATTGAAGCGTTGTTTTTATATTTTAATACTTTAACATTATCTGCAAACTGAAAATCGAAGTATCAACACTCTAATCAAACCAGCCTCATTTAGCTTAAGCTAAAAGTGACGAGTGTCTTATTATATGAGTGTGAAGACATCCCCCTGAAGATGATGCAGACAAACATCGAAACATGTCGGGGTAATGAATACTAAATAAATTGATTGTGATATAGTGCATTTTGTGGGTTATTATTGTTATTCACTATGGAATATTCAGTTCACTAAGTTCTACTTTCCCAGACTGTGGAGGATTTATTAACTAATCTACTGTCATGAATTGTCACTTGATGGAAGAAATATATCAAAATGGTCCTGAAAACTAAATTATTTGATGGAGAACATCCCATTATGCTAAATATTAAATAAAGAACAACATTTCAGCAGTTAACGAGCAGGTTGCGCTTCCAGCTGGACACTCTGTATAATACTGGTTGTGCTTCCAGGTGGACACTCCCTGTAATACTGGTTGCGCTTTCCGCTGGACACTCTGTATATTTCTGGTTGACTGTAATCTTTAAATGGCTCAGTCAGTTAGTCGCCGGTCTTTCATCCG
Source organism: Coptotermes formosanus (assembly GCA_013340265.1). NCBI lineage: Eukaryota > Metazoa > Arthropoda > Insecta > Blattodea > Rhinotermitidae > Coptotermes > Coptotermes formosanus. Next base: position 118,778 of record BLKM01011320.1, on the reverse strand, counting down.
GAAGACCGGGTTCGGTGCCAGGCCGGTCCTTATGTGATGTATGGTAGACAAAGTGGCACTGGGCCAGGTTTCCTCCCAGTACTTGTGTTTTAGCCTGCAAGTAGCATTCCCAAAATGCTCAATCCTCGTCTTCATTTAAACGCTGGAACGGAGATTATGGGGCGGAATGTTGTCGCACTGATTCCCATTTGACTGTGCACGGGTGGACGACCCGTAGCGCTTGTTTCCCTAACGCGACTGTTTGGTACACTTCGTTTACTCTGTAATTAGTTTCGGCACGTCTGAGGAAACAAACGAACCAACACACAGCAGCTTAATTTCCAGGTCTCCGCGCCTCCATTTTCGGGATCTGACTTGTAAATTTACGCACTCGTGATCAATGCGGAAGCCAATCCAATAAAATTCTTAAATTCTTACTGACTAAGCATGACAGCAGAATTTAACTTGGAGAAGACCGCGCGTGGAGAAAATCGGTGTAAGGGTTGGCCAGATGGATGGTTTGTCAGAAATCCAGCAATGTGTGCCTATAAATAATCTCTACAAAATGGTGGACAATACAGTGTAACCCGGTTATAACGACATCGGCTTATGCGACACCGCATCTGTAGCGTCAGACGTTCTGTGGTATCACGTAATTCCTCACTGTTAACCGTAACATTATACTCCCCGGTTATAACAACACTCGATTATAACGACACAAATTATTCAGTCCCTTTCATGACGTTATAACCGAGTTCGACAGTATTTGAATTTCAAACCGTTTGCTCTGCCATGTAATGCGCTTTATGCTGACATAGTCAGACCAACGCCTGGCCTTGGTTTAAGGTGAAATATAACTGCAGTCTACGTTGAAACGTTCCCTCTGGCGAGATGTGAGGCTTGCACAGTGGCGATGCAGACGTTTCAGGTCTGCTTGGATGTGAATCTGTGTCGTTGTGTGAGTGGTTCCAGACGTTTCGAAAGATCGTAGTCTTCTCAAAACGTCTTGAAATAGCCGTCCAGCAGCAGAGCTTCACACCCCAGAAAAGAGGGCTCGCCATCGCTCCTCATCTTGGAATAAATTACGCTACCATTAGAATGTACTTGGTTTGAATGTGCGTGAGCGAGTGAATAGTTTAATGGACGCCAGATGGTAGTAGTAGTTACGAAGCAGGCAAGAGTTGCATAGCCTCAGTCGGTAATGAAGCTTGGTACTTTCCCAACGAAATCTACCAAGCCGTCTGTCTCCTTTTGTACTTTTCCCAGCCCTATACGCGCTTGTGTTCTCCCCGTATGTGCCACGTGCCCGACCCATCTCATCGTTCTTGATTTGAGTGCCGTAATGTTGTTCGACGAGGAGTGCAAATCATGAAGTTCTTCATTATGTAATTATCTCCAGTCTCCTGTTTATTCCTCGCTCTTAGGCCCATATATGCTTCAGTTCGTTGAACGTCGTACTCCAGTAGCCATCAGCAAAGTATTGTTCACTCCTGGCAAGAAAGGCTGTATTGGGGAACTAACTGGCAGTGTCGCTCGAGGCACGGACCGACTGCAGCCGAGCGGAAACACTTTGTTACACTGCTGGCATGCAGGTTGTGATTAAAGCAGCCGCTGCTGTGATTCCAGTAATTGCTGTCTAAGTCTGGAATGTTCTGACGTGTGACATGGGACAGGCAGAGGAAGTGTCGAGAGCAGTTTACTGTAAAAATTCCACTTAGCTGACAACTGCTATCTGTAATCGTACACTTAATTGGGTGTTTCTGAAGAGAAGTTCCTTACGTTCTTGAACGTCGACTTTCGACATTTCGACATTTATCACCAATTTTAATACTGTTGTTTCGACCTTTCTTGACTGGTTCCGACCAATCGGGATGAGAACACGTGGCTGGCGAATCGTCTCCCCGCGCTGTCCTGCTACTGCGCATGTCACTCGCAGTGTGTCGTTGAGTCCGAGGGATTGCCATCGTGCTTTATGAAATGAGACCCTCCTTCATTCAACGAATGTAATTTACAATCCCAGCATTGTTTGCATTTATTGAAGATAAGCTTTTACGGTCAGTACGCCTTGTGGAGTCATTTAATATCTTGAACTCACGAATCACGTTTCCGTTTTCAATCTTACGGTACGCAGTGTCCCAGACCAGTACCTTGCTGTATTCCTGGAACTCCTCTTTCTCATTCGGGGGTCCCGATTTCAGTCTCCGCCCGGTAACCGATGAGTCCCAATTCCCCCCCCCCCCCCCGCGAGTTTTCGTCATCCGCAAAATGCAGTTCCTAGCTTGTGTCTTAGAAGCCGGACTCGCTGGCGTGACCCGCACACATCACCACCTGTTACTGTCCTATGGTTCCACATTGCAACGTACGTGTAGCTCAATGACTAGGCCACGGGATGAACATCCGAGGAAACGTGGTTCAATTCCTGGCAGGCTGAGATGTTTTCCTATCTCCAAAGCGTCCAGACCGCTCTGTTGCTCACTCACCCCATAGGCAGTGACCTTGACGGGACTATTTTCTTGCCGGCCACTCTAGTTGCAGCTGTCTTTTTATATACACAAAACGCAACAGGATGAACCACATTATTTTTTATTGCAAAGTGTTCTATGCCGACTGAAGCGTCTGTTTTCTCTGTGTACCTACTTTGTCATTTAAACTCCTTGTTTATTTAGTGGCAGTTTGTGTCATGGAATGCTGGCCATACACATTTTCGTAAACATATATTGTTGCTCCAAAAGCTGTGCGCTGACACACACAAGAAGCCACCAAAATTTGCCTTTTATTAGAAAATTACAAGTCTGCGAATTAAGAGTTTAAGCTTTCACCTGCAGACGGTTGTGTAAAACAATGTCTGAGTATTTATGTGTAACTGCAGAACATGTAGAAGTGCTCTCTTTTATGGAATTTGTTGATACGATTTACGTGAGGAAGCTCTTATTTTATCTACCTAGAAGTGAGTAGCCTGAAAAGGAAGCGACTGCATGTCGAGATAGGGAGAGAGTTCCTTGCGCATACCGGCAAGCCACCTTCCTGTGCTGTACCAGTAGCAGCTAGGCCACGTGTGGAGCGAAGTGTGAGTGAATGTATGTGAATGTATGGGGGTACACAACACCGCGACACGCCGCACTGAAGAGTAAAATTCACAAACGTTAATTTTAGTAGTAAAACAAGGTAATCAACCAGACAGCGAAGTAAATATCTACGGGGCTAACTAACTGGGAACGAGTAAACAAAGAATAAACTGTGTAATAACGGAATAACTAAGAGCGTGTTTACTAACCAATCAATTAGTTAATTGACTAATTAACTTTGTAGTAAACAGTTTCATTTGAATTGTAAATTGTTCCGTGGACAAGAAATTGCCCTTATTAAACGCGAACTCCGTTTACTGCAATTGAAGTCACATCCTCACAACCAAGGCAGTTCCAGTTTAACACTTGTCTCTGCCTGCATCTGCACTGCGGTCTCATTCCAATTGAAATCTTTCTTGTTAAGGTCTTGCTGTTACGCCGTTTGTAAAGCCGTGTCATGGTTCAGGCAGGCAGTCGCCAGCTTCTCATCGCAGATGCCCGTGTTCGATCCCAGGCAAGTCTGTGGGATTTGTGGTAGACGAATTGGCTCTGGATCTGTCTTTTCTGGGAGTACTTCGGCTTTCCACTTTTCCGTTTCTTTCCGCCAATGCTCCGTGCTCAGAAAAAGAACGTGTGCTATTTCTTAACCATCTTATTAGTTGTTTCAGTCACAGCGACACTATTATACAGGGCGTTAGTTTGTATACCCTACACATCTCTGTACACTCTGTCCCTCAGACCACTTCGCGTGGTGACAGGTACGACAGCAATTTCTGTGGGCCGGCGTGCACACTTTTAAGGTGAATGCCGTGTAGTTGATGTGATGTTGTTACTCTTCATATTTACAGAAGGTTCTGGAAGATTTTTGCGGCTTGAGTTGTTGCATAATCGTGCTTGAGAGAGGCATATGTCCTGTCACAAATGGACAGGTTTCAAAAATGGTGTCCAGGTGTGTGCTTCATATTGTTGTAAATTCATAGTCTCCGAAAATAAAGGGCCCGTTAGTCATAGTTGCACTCGTAGCACATCACACACCAGCACTGATGTAATTTAATGACACTTCGTAGAGTAAGGTAGAGTTCTCTTAAGATGCTATCACAGGAAACCATAAGCCATTTGGAGCAACAGATTGAAGGCGGGTGGGATGCTGTGAGAGTTACGAGCTGCATGTGTTTCCTAACTTGTTATCCTTGAATGTTACAGTGTTTGCAGTCAAAGTGGGCTGCTCTGTGCAGCAACCCCGTGCAGCGGCAGCCTGTTAGCGCTTTCACTGCACTGAGCCTCACCTCGCCATTCAGCTGTACCACAAGTAGGCTGGTGGCACACTGTGCATGGTGTCAGCCCAGTCAGTAATTCAAATAGCTTTCACATTCGTTTTATTTTTAGCCGAGTGACTGACTGGCTGATTGACTACCGACTGGCTGGGTGACTGAACAAACAGGTTTGCAAATGGCGCACTCCGTGATGTAGCTCACACACTTTAGCAAGGCGTTGTTTACCTTCAGAATGTCACAAGTTGTCACAGTGTACGCGTGAATGTAATTTAATTCACTTCCACAGCAGAAGTGCGGCCTTCCCTGCGCCGTTTTTGACGAGACTAACAGGTGCGCAGCTGCATGTTATGCAGATCTCTTGCACGCCCAATTGTATCCTGCTGGCACAATGTATATGGAAAATACGGGAAGAAATTTATGTAGGCCCCTAATTCAAGTACGGCTTTTATGTACCGTCTTGTACGAAGCTCGCCTTCACTCAGTACATTTCTTTGGCTTATCTTTTACTGCACTGTGTCTAACAACAGAAGTTCGGCCCTCCCTGCGCCGATTTTCACGAAACTCACAAATGCCCAACAGCATTATGTGCAGATTTTCATACAAACCGGACAATAAATAGTGACGTCACGGGTAAAAATTCATTTACGTCATTAAGCAAAGCGTGACTGTCACTGAGCCCATTTCCACGAAACTCACACGTGATAGGCGATCTTTTGTAAAGAATCCCTGCACAGAATTGCATGAAAATGGGACAGAGGGTTTAGTGGTTTTGCTACGTCACGCACAGTCTTCACATGAGGTGTTTTTCCTTTACTTCTTACAGAGTTTCTGAAGTGGGTCCTACACACGAATATGGCAGAGGTTAAGCAATCAGAATGTTGAAAGTCTATAAGCAAACCTTTGCGTTAAGAATAAATCAACACACTTAAACTGCACAAATTAAATTGCTTCAGAAAATAATTAGCTTGTAGGAAAAAACGCATTGGTAGAGATGAAAATAATGCAGCTTTAATGCAGGTTTAGGCACTTTTGCAAAGCAGACATGAAAAGCGACTTGGAAAAACTTGACGCCCACTGGACGAATGTTCGTGAAATTCCATATCGGGAGATGGTTAGTACAATTTGTAATTATATTTAAATTTGAGTTAAAATCGAACAAAATTACAGATGTTTTGCATGATGGCATGCATATCTCTAGTATTATATTTTGCCGTTTGGGACGTATAAGAAGTAAGATGTCTCGCAGTTTACGAGATAAGGACGAGAAATACGACATCGCACGTTTTACTAGAAAACTGCAAGATACACAGCAGTCTATGGCAATGTGTAACCACACCACTGTTGGCGACACTATGTGGACCGCTGGACCGTGCTTTGTGTATTTTGGTGTGCTGGTCTGTCACATCAAGATCTTGTCCATCCCTGGCATGAAGCGGCTGGGGCGTGATGTCGAAGTTATGAATGAGTGGAGCTATATCCCCATTTCACAAATGCCTTCACGGCATTCCAGCAAATGCACGTACATCACGCACTTTGAATTGTGTGCCTGTTGTTAACATATGGAGTCAACACACGATGTGTTTCGTAAGACGCCTTTCTTGAAATTATTCACAGATTAAAAATGTATGAAGAATGACAGACTGAAGGCGCCGGAAGTGGTGTTCCCCTTGCGGATATTTGCCAACTTGTTCAAATATTAACATAATGGCGACGGAGTGGTTCAACTGGAAGTGGGCATGCAGCCCGAGAGGTGCTTGTAATCTGATCACTATGTGGGTCACCCAGTGGCCTTTGTGTAGCATGCGAGCGACAGTGGGGCCTGGGACCTTCCGCTGGGCAAAAGGAGAGCCGTTTGGTGGCCCAGTGGGGCTAACAAATATATATACTTCGTCGTTAACTGGCTTCATACTCCAGGGTATTCTGTGAACATTCCACAGCTGCTGAGGTGAGGAAGAATTTTTGCACTTTAATTGAAATTGAAGAAAACCGCCATTGGACTCCGACCTCAGCCGATCTTTCTGTTCCTCAGCACCATAAGTTTTTGGGACGTTTTAACCCTTAAAAGCCCAGTGGTTACTACGAGTATACGTACCGCCAGGTTTAATGTTCAACAATTCTACTTTCTGCCCACACAGTATATTTATGTGTTTTGTGTGGATCTCAGAACAAACAGCAATTATTTCCCTATACAGCATTAACTGACTGGTTTTTATAACCGAACGGAGTGTGTTTACTGCGCGGTACGGGCTGAGTATATACACTTGAGGTTAATGTTACAGTTTACACAAGCACTGAGACGGCAGGCAGTGTAAGTGTGAACATAACATTGAGGCGGGCTCGCGTAACCGTTGCCGTAGAAAAGCAATAAGTATTAAATATTAGTTATCCAGGATGCAAAGCGCATGCGCCGCGTTATATTATCTGTGGCCTGTCTGGCTGTACCATATTTTTCACATTATCTCATAAACGGAACGATTTTCTGAAAAAGTTATTGAACATAAAATGTGTTTTGATTTTCTCTACAACTTTTGTCTGAACTATTTCTCATTCTGAGAAGAATTCAGCGAGATACTATCACAAATGTACATATGTCTTCATGTAAACTACCCGTTATTCTTGTCAGATTTTAATGGAAATTGAATTGTCTTGACAGATTTTCGAAAAACACTCAAATATGAAATATCATGAAAATCCGGCCAGTGGGAGTCCAAGTTGTTCAACGCGAATGGACAGACAGACAGGCAGCCATGACAGAATTATTAATCATTTTTCGCAGTTTTGCGAATGCGCCTAAAGTGGTGCTCACACGTACTGTGAACCAACTGGCTGTCATTTTCACCAGATATTGATAATGCTGGGGAGGCAGTAAGGCAGCAGCAGCGGCATTATGGCTGCCGGTCTGCTTGCTTTGTGTCAGACGGTGCAAAAACAAGTGAAATCGGCGGAGGAATGACGAGAAGTGTAACAGCCTTAGGAAAGTTTACGAATGGATGAAAAAATTAAAGGAGGTCGGAGAAGTGCCGTTGACAATGCGTGTTACAAACGGCCAGTACTGTAACTGGGGTCGAAATCAAGTTGTATCATACGTACAAAACAATAATATGATTGGGGTCTAAGAACTTTATAAAATTACTGTGTAAGGTAATTGCAAAAAGCTGTCATTTTCCTAGCAGTAATGTTAACAAAACTAAGATCTGGAAGACCTAAAGGAAGGAACTGCGTGTTATGCGGTCTGCGGACCGTCGGTTTAGAAACGCGATGTTACGCCTTTGTTCCGGATAAACAGATCGCTGTAAAATGTTCAAACCATTCGATGCCGTTTCCTTCGCATTTAGAATAGGAAGAACCTTATACCTCTCTGGCGCCTAAGGGCCGGCGGACCATTAATTAGAAACCACTTCTTACTGGTTTTATGTATATTGTTAACATCTGAGTTACCTTTGCCCTGCACCGCGTCTGTTCTCATTAATCCCTCTGTGACAATGCTTTCCTTATTTTAAGTCATATTTCTTTTACTTTTTCGTTATAAGTGAGACGTGGTCTGTTGTGGAAAATACTGTGAGACCATATCATGAGTGCCGAACAGCACGTCTGAACCTTGGGCGCAAAATACAGGCGCAGGGAGGAGTGGAGGCATGGCGCCACCCATTCTTTATCGTGGTTGTTAGATGCTGTTGTGTGGTCACCTTCAGGCCTTAGTTGTTTTATCCTCGAATAAAGCGGCCACGGTGCCCGTCCAGTGGAAGGCTGGGTGGGCCCCAGATTTGGTATGAGCTTGATGGAGAAAAGAAAAAACTGCCCGTGATAGGATTCGAACACCGGATAGCCCAGCTTGCAGCGTTGTCACTATACTGACTGAGCTATTCCGGCTGTTCTGCGTAATAAATGTTCTGTAACTTTGATCGTTTACCGAATAATGGCACGGTGATTAAATGCGAAACGACGGGATTGTTTGGACATGTAGCATGAATAGATTACATGAGAATTACATGCAGACGTTATGTTTGAAGAGATCACAGGAAGAGTTGCGCGTGACAGGACAACAGGCCTGTTGAGAGCGAAATGGGGATGGGAAAGCGGGAATTGGATTCAAGTGGCTCAGGACACTGGACTTTGTGAACCCTTTGGCAGTCTTGTATCTGTAACACTGTGCAACATTTTAGTCAGTAATGTAATTACTATCTTGTCAAACAGTTTTTAACCTCTAAAGCCCAGTGTTTACTATATGTACCACCAGGTTTAACATTCACAAATTCTACGTTCTGCCCACACAGTATATTTATGTGTTTTGTGTGGATCTCAGAGCAAACAGCGATTATTTCCCTATACAGTATTAACTGATTGGTTTTTGTAACCGTGACGGAGTGTTTACTGCGCGGTACAGACTGAATATTTAAATATAGTTAATTTTATTCTTAGTCTGCGATGGATTAATAATTGTGTTCTACAAATGCGCGGAATAATACGGAAAGTAGTTCTCACGTTCTAAAATTATTGCGCAATATCTCAGATTAGTTTATTAGGCCCAGATACAGTAATCCTGTAGCGGCCATAAACACAGGTGGGAATGAGGTCTCAAAATTGTGTACACTGCCAGGACACAATGGACCAGCGCGGACAGCTGTGTGTCAGTAACATTCTCTTGCAGCATAGCGTTCATGCGTGGAAGCTGCACAGGAATTTTTTTTTATAGTGGAAGGTGCCACAACAAACACCCAACATTCACATGGCTCCGAGTCCCACGTAATATTGCTGTTCCAGCTCTTGTGTTTGCAGACACCCTGCATGTCTCTCTGTCTCTATTGCGAGACTGAAAGTGATTTTGCACTCCGTTATGTATTGCACAGACTTGACTAAGGCACTCGCTGTTTTGAGGACTTTGTACGGTGTCACGGTAGCCGAGTGCATGTGATTATGCGTGTGCTCTTAAGAAAGGTACAGCCTTGTTTTTTGGGTGATTTGCAATAAACTCACAGTGCTCAACAGCATTATGTGCAGTTCCCTTATACCAGATTCTACACAAACTGGAAAATGAATGTCGAGAGTGTGGATAGCATTTTATTTGTGACCCTAACTAAAGTATGACTTTTACTGCACCGATTTCTGTGGAACTCGTGTTTTCTCAACACATTTTAGTTGACATTTCCTGTACCGAATTTCACCCAAATCGGTCAAGAAATATTGAAAGTACATATAAATGTATTTAGGCCTTCAAATGCAGTATGACTGTCGTTGTCTGGCTTGTAAGGAACTGCAGCTGCCAAATCACTTGTTTCAGAAATAAATCCTGTACCATATTTTATAAAAATCCGACAAACTATTTAGTAGCCGGTACAAGGTCACAGAAAGAATGATTTACAATTTAGAGTTAAGAGTTTATAGCGCCTAAAGACTTCATGAACGCTGCCCTAAGAACCTAAAATCTCCTAGTTTGGTAGTTATTCAACTCTTCAAGGAATTACTGACTCTTTGGAACATTTTTACGGTTTATTACTACGTACTCAAGTACCCGCCACTGGACCCTATCCTTTGCCAGCTGAGTCCACTTCGCGTCTTCACACTATATTTCAGAATTGTTACGTGAACGAAAAGCAAAAAGACGAGAAAAAAGGAAAAAGAAAAAAGGAAATGAAGAAAAAAAGCGTATAATGTGAACATAATTTATTCATACGTACTACACACACACACACACACACACACACACACACACACACACACACGCATGTATGTGTACGTACGCTGTATGCTCAGAACGCACAGTTACATAGGACACGTGGGAAGTATTCTGGAGCTGTATTTTAGCCTTTTATTACACGCGGAAGAGAATGTAACACTGCACTAAATTGTAGAGGGAATTTTGAATACTAAGATATTTATAGCATAACTTTCTTGTATACCACTTGCAGAGCAAAGTGGACACTCTGGGTGCAGATCTTGGTCCTACTGAACTGAATACTTCTGCATCTGATAAAGGAGGTGTGCAGAGGCAGGCGTGTTGAACCTCACATCGGCACAACTAGTGCGGAAACACGGGACGGACAGACAGACAGACAGACCGACCGACCGACCGGATTCTGACAGCAATACGTTGTGATGAAGCTGGGTTATGCTGCAAGTTGGACAGCTGAGGCTTAGTATGAACAGAGCAGTTCAGGTGCTCATCCAGCCTTCTACTAAACGGGTACCGGGGGTAAAGCGGCCGGTCCGTGAAGCTGGCCACCCACCTTCCTTTAGTGCTGAAGTTAAGAATTAGTGGGATTATACCTCCACGCCTCATATGCATTATGGCGTGAAGAGTGGCAGGTTACCTTTTTCCGTGTTCTGGACTTTTTGCATCTTCTTCCTGAAGACGGAGAGAGTTTTAGTCTGCGAAACATTTGTAATAAACCTAGCCGATAGACAGTGTCCAAGGCAGTAGTCAGTTAGGACAGCAGATTTGATATCAGAGAATACTTTGTGTTTAAGGACATGGCACCTTTCCTCTCTTTGTCTCTATGATTGGTTGGTGCACGCGAGCGTTCCCATTTGCGTGGAGTCTGATTGGTTACTGTATTGTAGTGGAGTAGGGTAGGAAAAAAGGAAAGGGAACTTTTGCTGTTTTCTTCTCAAGTCCGATACTGAACCTAGATTGGTGAAGTGTTGAAGCAAATGTGTGTTAGTGGCATAGCATTGCTTAGCCTGCGCTTGCTGTTCAGTGAGGCTGGGATAGCCAGCTTACGAGGTCAGGGGACTCAGAAGAACGCTTAGCAGTGGCGTATTCTTGGCGAAAAGTTACCTCGGACCGCCCGGAGAACAAGTACATCTTTGTGCTGTCAGTGATTGTCGTGCAGTGAAGTCAAACGTCCAGAAACAGTTGTTGGTCTTAAGCTGGACAGAAGCGGAAGGAGTCTGTTGTTGGGGTAATTGTGACGCGTATTGAACAGCAGAATGGTGAGTACGTGGAGGGCACTGCTATAGAACTAATGACGTGAAACACTGGCATTTTATTAGATGTCGTCTTTCAAATATGTCGGAAGTTTGGGACATCGAAAGCATGTTTTATTTTATTTGTAAGTGAGTTGATGTGTCTTTATTGTGCACTACAACGAGATGAGCCTGATACAGCGATGAAGAACTCACTTCGAAGGTTGAGATTAATCTGAATTAGGTATAAATATTCAGTCCGTACTGCGCAGGAAACATACTCTGTCTTGGTGATAAAAACCAATCACTTAATGCTGTATAGGGAAGTAATCACTGTTTGTTCTGAGATCCATGCAAAACACATAAATACACTGTGTGGGCAGAACGTAGAATTTGTGAATATTAACCTGGTGGTACGTAAAGTAACCAGTGGGGTCGAAAGGCTAATTAAATTGTAATTCTCTTTTATGTGTTTGTACCTTACTTTAAGAAATGAAGTAAGTTTTACAATTGCATTATACCCACAGCGATGGTAGTCCTCTGAGCGCTATTTGTTTGGAAGAACCTGAACTATAGTGTGATTATGAAGGGAAGTTCAGAAATGTTTGTAGTGTTAATTTTACGTATAGTCGTGTTGTAATGTGGCCAAGCTGAAAAGACGTGACTGCAGGTGTAATGTTAATTTCTCATGTACTGTTACTTTTGTTTCATTAAAAAGAAAATTAAATTCAATGACGTTGCTGATTTCCCTTCTAGCTAGACACAGTTTTTATTGCATTAAATCGGAGTTAATGCACGATTAAACACTTTTTTTGAAGTTTACAAGCGATAATAGAACACATCTACCTACAATAAAATTGTAATCGGGATAGCTCAGTCTGTGTGATGACTGTGTTACGGGCTAGACGGTCTGGGGTTCTATTCCCGGTAGGGGAAACTGATTTTTCTGTTATTCAAAACGTCCACACCGGCTCCGGGCCTCACGGAACTTTCTGTCGGGGTGTAAGTCCCCTGGGATACGGCGGTCGATGTGTAAAAGTGACCACTCACGTCCATCTGGTAGAAAGGCTAAGAATGAACGGAGCTGTACCTCTGCTGCCACATATTCCTTCATGCAGTGCAGAGGGCAACTTCACATTTTCCATTTTTGTGTAAAATAAAATTAAGTATGTGACGATTCACGTAAGTGTCACTGTCCATTTGTCAAAAAGAGAAGAGACAGCTTGTTGCCAAACGTCCGTTTAGTGTGCACACAGTCTAAATATAGTGACATTGTATAGCTGGTAAAATGATCCGAAGCGTGAAGCTGAACACTGACCGTCATCTGGTGTAACGGTTAAGAATGCATGGAGCTTTGTCAGTCTTTCAGAATCTTAATAGAACAGAACAGAGTAGAGTAGAGTAGACTAGACTAGACTAGACTAGACTAGACTAGAGTAGAATAGAATAGAATAAAATAGAATAGAATAGAATAGAATAGAATAGAATAGAATAGAATGTTATTAAATTAATTGAATCGCACAACAGCAGGTTTCTGCAGTGTGCAGTTCTTGTACCTTCAGTTTCAATAGCATTGTCTACCAGACAAACCCTACTTTATTCTCATTTTACGAATTTCACCCTCTTCGCCTCTCCCCCAACTAACTAACTAACTAACTGACTGACTGACTGACTGACTGACTGACTGACTGACTGACCGACCGACCGACCAACCAACCAACCAACCAACCAACCAACCAACCAACTAACTAACTAACAAATTCCATGGAGTAGAGTCCTTCTTGAGAAGCTAACAGGTCCTCAGCCAGTCAGAAATTCCCCGCATTTTATGGAACTCGAAGGTTCATTGCCACGTTCACAAGAGGCCGCGACCTGTCCATATCCTGAGCCAGATCAATCCAGTCCATGACTCCCCATGCCACTTTTTGAGGATCAGTTTTGATATTATCCTCCCATTTACGCCTAGGTTTTCCAAGTGGGCTATTTGTCTCAGGTCTCCCCACCAAACCCTGTATGCACCTCTCCTGTCTAGAGATAGGAAATAAGTCATCTGAAAGGATGATACATTTCAGATGTTGGGTGACAGACAACCCTAACAAATCAAATTCGTGGGGGGGGGGGGGGGGGGGGGGGGGGGGGGGGGGGGGGGGGGGGGGGGGGGGGGGGGGGGGGGGGGGGGGGGGGGGGGGGGGGGGGGGGGGGGGGGGGTGGGGGGGGGGGGGGGGGGGGGGGGGGGGGGGGGGGGGGGGNCATTGCGACTGACCGTGCACATTTTCCTGAAACTCTCCATGCTGCAATACGGACAGATACACATCGCTGTTCCCCTGGACCCAACCTCTTCATTAACATTTATGCGTCTCCTCGCTTCCTAACTCCTCCATAGGTCGGGGACTTCTTGCGCCCTCCAAATTTCTCCTTGCCTCTCTCAGGTTCCAAATCCGTAACCTTAAATTTGCAATCTACACGGGCAGTCCCACCTGTCTAACTTGCGGAGTCAAGAACAGATCAAACCGTCACCGCATGACTAAAAACTGACGCGGCTGGGGTAGACGACTAGGTGATCCGTGTGAACGTCATGAAGGCGTACGGGCAGTGCGGCTCCACTCAATCTGGGTGGGATGAGTGGTCAACATCACGCTCCATCTGCTTTACCACCGGCACAAGGGTCCCTTGGTTCCCATTCAGCAGGAGGCGGTCTGGACGCTCTTTCTTGCGCCTGCCGGGAGTGGAACCCAGGATCGCCCAGCCCGTATCCTAGTCACCACGCTTGCTGAGCTACACTGTCTCACATTTAACATGGATATGGTTGCGACGTGAACGTTATTACTGCGTGATGCGTACCTTAAGGCAGTCGTAGCCTGCTCACAGCCTGGTGCTCAAACAGATTACCGTCTTGTGGGACATGACGCCGTGCAATCTGATATAAATTTGTCGACGGTTCGGACGAACCTGCTGCTTCCATCAGGAGATCCAAAAATGGAGACATCGGTTCTTTCCAGCAGGCTGTGCGTGAGAGACATCGGTTCTCCCCAGCAGGCTGTGCGTGAGAGACATCGGTTCTCCCCAGCAGGCTGTGCGTGAGAGACATCGGTTCTTCCCAGCAGGCTGTGCGTGAGAGACATCGGTTCTTCCCAGCAGGCTGTGCGTGAGAGACATCGGTTCTTCCCAGAAGGCTGTGCGTGAGAGACATCGGTTCTTCCCAGAAGGCTGTGCGTGAGAGACATCGGTTCTTCCCAGAAGGCTGTGCGGGAGAGTGTGACACCTGCGTTCTTACCCTTATCGGTAACCGGGGACATTGCCTGCACTGTAGGCAGTATCCACAGTTACCGCTGCGAGAACCTCAAATTGCGCTTGATGCTGGAGGCTGTTCCGGTGAATTGTCAGATGGGTTGACAGCAGGCTCGCATGACGAAATTGCAAGGAATAGATAATCACCTGGATTTGGGTGCTATGCCGGAACTTACCTAGAATAAAAGACCAGAATGAAACTAGGCCAACCCTCTAGAGACGAAGTCAAAGCACTTTTCTGTTCAGTGCTCTCCGATTTCCGAAAGAGCGTTACTCCTTGGTAGGTTCCCAGGCTTCGCCCGTCTTCGAAGATTGACTTACTCTACGCTGTGTGTAAGATTTAATTCGCACCGTATGGGCTTTGCATGAGAAAGACCAACCAGTTCATATTAATAAGGAAGTGAACGTTGTTTATTGTGTTGACACTGGCGGGAATACAAATACAGTGTGCGGATGAAGTGCACAGTGCTTATTGCCACACCTGGCCGTACAAAAAGTGACCACTGACCTTTGGCAGAGTACAGACAAATGGGGCTGCGAATGGAATTGAGGATGTTGCCGGTGACAGCCACTGGACGGCGACGTTGGAAGAGTGTGTGTGTTTAGGGTAATAATATGTACCATATGCCAGTTGTACCGCTGTCACTGCAGGAGCCGCAGTGGGTCACGAAGTCTGCACCGTAGAATCCTAGGCTTTCTTCCGTTTAGCATTATTTTCAGTATTGCTCACACTGGTGCTACGTCCCGAGAGGGCTGTTTCTGTACCTTTGTATTTTATTTATTTAGATTCTGTGCCGTGAAAATTAATCTTAACCCTTCTCATTTTAATTTACGCGAAGCAGATATGTAGCTCTGATATAGGAAACAAGAAATTCGTATACAATTTCGGTGGACGGTAGATTTTGTCTAACCAAATCATGTAAATACATGAGAAGTGACTGAAGTAGTCCTGGAGAAATAGTTTCTGAGGGATGGAGTTTAATGGAACTTGCTGAGGGTCACGTTGAGACTTGACGTGGTTATCCTAACGTTAACCTTTTAAAGCCGAGCGGTAACTTTACGTACCACCAGATGTAACATTAAAAAATTCTACGTGGTGCCCACATTGCATTTATGTGTTTTGTACGGATATCAGAACAAACAGCAACTTTTGCCTTATAAAACATTAAGAGACTGGTTTTTATAACCGAAGCGGAGAGTGTTAACAGCGCGGTACGCACTGAGTCCTTATATAAAACAGATTACGTTCCGTCTTTAAAGGGTTAATTGTCCCTCCGAAGCAACAGAAATATTTATCTTTAGGACTAGACCTTAAGTCCCAGTGGTTACTTTATGTACCGCCAGGTTTAACATTCACACATTCTACGTTCTGCCCACACAGTGTATTTATGTGTTCTGTATGGATCTCAGAA
Source organism: Coptotermes formosanus (assembly GCA_013340265.1). Lineage (NCBI taxonomy): Eukaryota > Metazoa > Arthropoda > Insecta > Blattodea > Rhinotermitidae > Coptotermes > Coptotermes formosanus. The sequence continues at coordinate 102,857 of BLKM01011320.1, read as the reverse complement.
CAAACAGCGATTATTTCCCTATACAGCATTAACTGATTGGTTTTTGTGACCGAGACGGAGTGCGTATATTGCGCGGTACCAGCTGGGTCTTTAAGTATACTGCAGGTTAGTTTTAGTTTCTGAAGCTTAATTCCTAGCCCCTGGCGATCTGTGGACGCAAGGTTCTATCTGCGGAATACTAACCATGTGTCCTGCACAGGCTGTTGTTTATATAAGACTAGGCTGCAGATAGAACCAGAATATCAGGAAGCGAGCGTTATCGACATGATTTGTAGTCAAGGTAAATACGTTCTGTCTTGTGATTGAAGATTTTGTAATGTTCTTAAAACTGTGAGTGAGACAGCTGTTAGTGATATGATTGATTCTTTTCGTTGTAAACTTAACAGTACCTTTGGCGGATTGTTATCGAGTTGTATGTCTGTTACAAAATCAGAACTTTGTCTGTCAATTCTGTCTACAGGTTAACTCCAAATGCGTAGTGGATCAGTTCTTTATTACGTAGTGTGCTTTCGCCGGATATTGCGCACAAAAACGGGCTAGACAGGAAGAATGAACGCTACAACAAAGCCTACCATTCAGTCACGGGGGAAGGTTTGATGGTGTTTAACCCATTAAACGGATTAGATTAATTCAGATATGTTTAATTAACGGCCTTAGTGTGACAGACGAAGTTGCGCACCCATCTCAAACAACACACAAAGTAATGATTCTGTATACATATTTTAATCTGTCGATGCGAATTCTGCTACATGCATTTGGGTATGAAATCGTCTTTAAAATTAACATTTCTTCCAACAAGTAGGCATAATTTGCTTATACAAAAGTGTGTCGTTCACTAATTGAAAGGCACTATACAGGCGGATTGTCAGTTGAACTGATCATCACAGCTTCTTACCTCGAGGTCTTTGGTGGACAAAAAATACGTCCGCAGCAAAGGGCCCGAAACGTACAACCTCAGAGCTAGCTGCACACAGAGATTCACAACTTAAAAGCCCAATGGTTACTGTATGTACCGCCAGGTTTAACATTCACACACTCTACGTTCTGCCCACACAGTGTATTTATGTGTTCTGTATGGATCTCAGAATAAACAGCGATTATTTCCGTATACAGCTTAACTGATTCGTTTTTGTAACCGAGACAGAGTGCGTTACTGCGCGGTACGGACTGGATGTTTATATAAAGTGTTTACTGCGCGGTACGAGCCCGTGCCTTGGCTCAGGCTCCCCAACACGCTACTACGAACTTCCAATTTCTACTGTACATGTTTATTCGCTGTATTACAAAATAGGTCTCTGCACAGAGCATTGATACACCACTTTAACAAAGGGACATCGGCAGACTACCAACATTTGCATTTCGTTCTCAGCCAAGCGTTCGTAGAAACATTCAGATCTTCTCAGGAGTATGGACTATGCTCTAACAGAGTGTTTCGTTTTAAATTCTAGTACCTATTTAGATACAAGTGTATCGCTGCAGTGAGATGGGCAGGGCATGTGGCATGTATAAGGTGGAAGGGCAGCTTCTCGAGAAGGAATGTGCTGCAGGTGATTGGTTGGTTAGTTACTTATTTAGTTGGTTGGTTGGTCAGTTCTTTTTCGTGTTATGCAAGTTATGTTAATAACTTGCTTCGAAACGCTGACTGTTACTGGTAATTGTCTCTGTTAAGTTTATTGCTACGATTGTTATTATTATTATTATTATTATTATCGTTCTAATATTCCCTTACAAAATACTCAAATTTTATGTTTGAATATGTGTAAATGTCTGTTACGAACCGTGACTCTATTTGCTGGTCAATTGCTAAACACAGCCGATTCTAAAAAGTGTGTTCCGCCTTGTTAGGTTTAAGTTGAGAATCCCTGACATGACAAAACCAAATGGCAGCACTCCGACAGGTAAAAGCAACGCGTGATTTGGTATGAGAACAAAGAAATGCGCAAAGAAAGAGACTTGTAGCAGCGCGTGAATGTTGCCGCAGCCAGTCATATAGCGGTCACGTCGATAGTGTACTGTGTGACACAGCAGACGGGGCGTGGAGTGAGGTGTTATGAGCTTTGTGCATTCCGTGGGTATCAAATGGAAACTTCAAAAGATTAATGCAGTTGAGTTCTGTAGAACTTTGTTATTATTCAGCCTCCCTGGTACAGCGAACAGGTAGGCTACAGGCTTCTAAGCCAGGGCCGCTCAACCTGTGGCTCGCCGGCAGCATGTTGCCCGCAGAGACATTTGAAACGAGCAGCACGTCTGTTACTTCTTTGCCTGGCAGAATCGAGATAGAACGCTGATGCAGTTCTGAAATTATGAGCTGTTTTTTGTGAAGACGTTCTCCACGTTAGTGACGGATTTTGTAGAAATATGCCAAACGCAGCTACACCCTGGCCTGTGTTGTGAATTGCATCCTTTAATAAATTTTTCCTACTCTTATCAGTATGTTTTATAGCACGATGTATAGAAAAATACACAGCCTTCTTATACTTTAGTCATTCTTCGTTCTGTCTATTGAGTTTTATGTTACCGCACGCAGACCAAATGTTACCGAAGTTGCCCGCACACAGAAGAGGTCGAGCGGGCCTGTTCTAAATTGATGTGCCTGAAGCTGCACACAGTAGAATCTCGATTTTTTCTTTTCTCACTTTTAAGGTTTACATTTGACTCGCCCAGTTACATGCAGTGCTAACAATGCAGGGCTGACTGAATGCGCCCTGTGGTACTGCGCGCATGCGTGTTATTATAAATGTTGACTGTAATTGTGTGTGTCTTGACGTGAAGTTACATGAAGATGCGAGGTTTGAGGTTCTGACAGCGATGCTGCTAAGGAACCAAGTCATGTGGGATATAGCCTTCATCTTCAGTCCAACAGAACTGCTTCCCTGAAGATGGAATCACTATGTACCTTCGAAGCGTCGGGAAGCGCTCACCCAAAGACGCGGCGTCACAGCCCAGAAGACATCTTTCTAAAACCGCTGAATATATTAAAACTTTCACTGCCCGGTAATTAATGTGTAGATGTGATACGGTGTTTGAATATAAGCATGCTATCCGGATGTAACTTGCTACCAGAACACAATTCTACACGAACATCTTCTGTTCCTGTAAGATACTATCGCTCCTATGTGTAGTGCTTTCCTCTGTAGGGCCTTGCTACTAACATTTCATGACTAGTAACAGGTGGAACTGTCAGAACGACAGCCTGTCAGCAGTGCTGTGTCGTGTTACGTAAGATATTGGTGTCTCTCGGTGGCTTTCCCTTCTGTAGCGGGCCTGTGTGTTTGTGTGTTCGTGTACTGACCGCATGTAAACCCGCACTTCCGTGCAGTGCGACGCGCTGCACTGAATTTTATGGAGCGTTTCTGTTAGACGTGTCTTCCATATTGTACATTTTATGCACAATGCGTTAAGTAGGCAAAGCTGCAAGATAGTCCCAATTGTATTCACTAAAAAGGGCTACTAGGTCATAAACAGTAAATCACAAATTTAGCCTTATCGATGCGGTGTCAATATAGGTTGTTGTAATAAATCACAAGTACTACATTATATGTAGCCCATTTGTTGCGCTGAAGGCTCAGTATTTGGTGTGCATGCGGAGGGGTGCTGTGCTGCGCGTTGTGTTACGCCATTGCAGGTCGCCGTGTGGTCCAAATGTGTATGTTGAGTGATGCAGTTGGTTTTGTTCTGTGGCCGTTTGTACGAAAGGACCAGCTGTTCAGAGGCGAAAAGTGTTCTAGCTTAGGATTATATTTGTTGTTCGGTTATCAAGTAACCGTATTTAAATGTTTATGCGATATACAGTATATATACGTATATGTATATGTACGTCTGTAAGCGACCTGCAGTCTTTGTTTTCTTTCAGGAATCACCCTTCTCTGACATATTAACGGCTGATATTGGCACCATTGTCAATGTGCAATGTCTTCCTTTTTGAATAAATCTTTAAAATATTTACAATTTAGTCTGTCAATTGGAAAAAGATAATAAATCTAACCAAAACTGAACCACGTTGGAGTCCATTAACAGTCTCTAGCTCTTGCTATTCTGCGCCGCGAAATATAAATGGCTTCAAACAATTTAAATAACAAAGCGTTCTTTTACTTATAATTTTGACGTATGAAAAATACTTAGATAGGAAGTGACAGTAGCTTCCGACGCATTGCCCGGGGAAGTAGCTTCAGACACAATGTCACAGGAAGTGACAGTAGCTTCAGACACAGTGTCACAGGAAGTGACAGTAGCTTCAGACACAATGTCACAGGAAGTGGCAGTAGCTTCAGATACAGTGCCGCAGGAAGTGGCAGTAGCTTCAGGCACAGTGCCACAGGAAGTGGCAGTAGCTTCAGGCACGGTGCCACAGGAAGTGACAATAGTTTCAGACGCAGTGTCATAGGAAGTGACAGTAGCTTCAGACACAATGCCACAGGAAGTGACAATAGCTTCAGGCACAGTGCCACAGGAAGTGGCAGTAGCTTCAGATACAGTGCCGCAGGAAGTGGCAGTAGCTTCAGACACAATGCCGGATTCTAGTTCTGTTCGTGGGCAGCTTAACCCTGAAGATGGTGGCACTGCGCACTGCCGATTTACCAGTCGGCACGGCGTAACATCACAGGACACTTGGATGCCCTCTGAATGGAAGTTTTATCACAATGGGCAAGTCTTAGTCACGAGGTGCGATGTATTTCTACGCATTATGCAGCCTCCACACGATATGTTGCTGTCTGTCCCACATAGCGACATTTCAGTAAACATGTGTTGAAACAAACAGCCATCCAGTAGAGGAGGCCACATTGTCGTCACTCCACACAAGGTTTTCCTCACAACAGTCAAGCGAAGCCGTGAGCACAGTTTACATTGCCATTATACAAGATGTAGTGTCGTTATGTGACACGTTTATAAAGAACTGCTCGAATGAACTTCTACAGGTTAAAACTAATTTTTATGATTTGTGCACAAAGACATCGATAAAGTGAATTGTTAATGTGGGTCTATCTCTCAGCTTGTTTTATCTCCCAGATTGTTAACATTTTTCTGTTAAATGTGGTATTAGTTTTGAGCGAACGCACTTGTAGGTTGAGGCTAGCTTCCTCAGTGTTGGTCTAATATGACTCTTACCTTGCACGGACACCCACTAGAAGCTCATGAATGTATGAAAGGACACATACATACACACACACATACATACACACACACACACATACATACATACATACATACATACATACATACATACATACATACATACATACATACGTGCATACATACATCATGCATGCATGCATGCATACATACATACATGCATACATGCATGCATGCATACATACATACATACATACATACATACATACATACATACATACATGCATACATACATACATGCATGCATGCATGCATGCATACATACATACATACATACATACATACATACATACATACATGCATGCATGCATACATGCATGCATACATGCATACATACATACAGACATACATACATACATACATACATACATACATACATACATACATACATATATATATATATATATCACTGTCTCCGACAACACGCTGTGCAGTTCACACCATACAGAGACGTGACAATTTGGGTCAAACAGGAATAGATGTTTGTACGCAAAGCTTTAATTACAACGTAAACATGTATTATTTTTAACCGTTTTAACAAAGAAACTGTATCACGGCTCCTCGAACATTATTGTGTAGTACATTTATGCACACTGTTCTAAGCAAAAGCTGTAATATTCTGCACTGCTGATATCATAACCACCCGTCCAGAGCAGTCCTACCCAGTGCGGTGTGTCTGAGTGTGAACGTGAAGCCTCGATAACGAGGAGGCCCTGCTCCACTAGGGGCTGTTGCGCCAGTGGAATTGATATCTTAACTATGTACGCCTGTTGTGGCTTATTTAATTGCTGTAAGTTTTGTAGAAACTTCGGTGTCAGCTCCCTGAAGATGGCATGATATAACGCCGAAACAGGTAGGGGCTATGTAAAAAACAGTGCGAATAAAATATGGAATAGTGCATTTGTTGGTGTTACGTAAGTTTGTAGCTCTGTCACAGTGCATGGAATTAACAGTGTAAAATAGGCTGAGGATGTTTGAGAATAGGATGGTGAGGGCCTGGGAGGGACGAGGTGACAGGGGAATGGAGAAGACTACGTGACGAGGAGCTTTATGATCTGTGCTTTTGATCAAGCATTAATCGGGTGAGCAAACAAAAAGATAAGATGGGCGGGGCATGCGGCACGTATGGGGGGGGGGGGACAATGGGATAGTTGTGGAGAAACCTGAAGGTTGGAGTCCACTTGGGGAACCCAGTAGTATAATACTAAAATGGTTCTGACGTGAATAGAATGGAAGGCAGTGGTCCAGATTGATCTGGTTCTGGATAGGGATAAATGGCTGGCTGTTGTGAACACGGTCAAGAGCATTCAGTTTCCATAAAATAGGGCAATTTCTTGACTAGCTGAGGAACTGTAAGCTTTTTAAGCTTCATGCGGTTATGTCAGCCTTGCTTAAAGAGCCTTTTAATTTCTTACAGAAGGCTGTTAAAATCCAAGCGCACTCTCTGTACAGTTGAGAACAGATTCAGTTTGACAGCGCTGTCAGAATTACGTTGTTATGCCTTTCTGTCTCCAGTCTGGAATACATATAAAAGAATTACATCAAATTATAATTCTCCGTGCTGCCTTGTGTCGGATATTGGCCTCTTGTGGAAGGCCGGGATAGCGACTCACTACGGACTGGACGGTCCGGTGATCGAATCCCTGTGGGGGCGAGATTTTCCGCACCCGTCCAGACCGGCGTTGGGGCCCACCCAGCCTCCTGTGCAAGAGGTACCGAGTCTCTTTCCAGGGGACAAATCGACCGAGGCGTGGCGTCGACCACTCACCCGCCATCTAGCGCCGAAGTTAAAGAAAGAGTAGAGCCATACCTCTAGTTCCCCTATGTGCCTCCACGGCCTCTTACAGAATGATCTTTTCTTTTACCTTGGCTTCTCGTCCGGAAGTAAGAACACAGACTGAGGCGGTCCGAGAACTGGGCCCAGAGGATCGCATTTGCACCTCCGGAAGATAAGTTCAGAAAGCGGTGAAATGAGGATATGTGTGACATCCTTTTGACGCTACCTCAAGCATGACGCCCGCATCCTTCGAGATATCCTGTGCTGTGTTAGGCGATAGAGGAGACATACTGTGCTATGTTAGGCGATAGAGGAGACATACTGTGCTGTGTTAGGCGATAGAGGAGACATACTGTGCTGTGTTAGACGATAGAGGAGACATACTGTGCTGTTAGGCGATAGAGGAGACATACTGTGCTGTGTTAGACGATAGAGGAGACATACTGTGCTGTGTTAGGCGATAGAGGAGACATACTGTGCTGTGTTAGGCGACAGAGGAGACATACTGTGCTGTGTTAGGCGACAGAGGAGACATGCTGTGCTGTGTTAGGCGACAGAGGAGACATGCTGTGCTGTGTTAGGCGATAGAGGAGACATACTGTGCTGTGTTAGGCGATAGGGGAGACATACTGTGCTGTGTTAGGCGATAGAGGAGACATGCTGTGCTGTGTTAGGCGATAGGGGAGACATACTGTGCTGTGTTAGGCGATAGGGGAGACATACTGTGCAGGGGTGACTGAGCGAACAGGAAGTGGTGAGGATGTCACCTATCGAGCGGTGTAAGAACTACATACCATACAGGCCTGTGTGTCGGAAAATATGCAATAAATCTTGGGAATCTAGGCATATATGGGAGGATAATATTAGAATGCATCTGACAGGAAGAGGTTTGGTATTTGGATTCATATGGCTTAGGCCAGCTCCGAGGCCCACAGAGCCTTCTATCCAATGGTTACCAGGAGGTAACGCAGCAGGGGCGTCAAGCTGATCGCTAATCTGCATCTAGCGCCGAGGTTAAGAATGGGTGGTGCTGCACCTCCAGCCCTCTTGTTACATGTCTTCATGGCGTGCAGACTGTCGGCTTTACCGCTACCTTTACATTGTCTTCCCTATGCAGCTGTTTCGTGTAATCACTGTCAATTACCGTGCAATTATGGCGAAATAATCTGAACATGCTGGAGGAGAACATTACTTGTAACGTATCTGTAAACTGTATCTTAAGATGCTTATATTAAACGAATTATAGTTAGTGTATTTGATGTCGCTTGTTACGAAGTTTCGCACACTTGCGGTTTTCATTAACCCTTTAAAACTGAGATTAACCTAAATCATGCTTAAGGATTCAGTCCGTACCGCTCAGTAAACACTCTCCGTCTCGTTTGTAAAAACCAATCAGTTAATGCTGTAGAGGGAAACAATCGCTGTTTGTTCTAAGATCCGTACAAAACACGTAAATACACTGTGCGGGCAGAACGTAGAATTTGTGAATGTTAAACCTGGCGGTAACCACTGGGCCTTAGACGGTTAATCAAGATGTGCAGACAAACGGCCAGTGAGCACTGAGCAGCTCACAGACGCTGACCTACACTCGACTGACCCACTGACTCTCTTACTGCCAGTATGCACATTTTTCCAGGATAGACTGCTGTGTGCAGTGCTGTTGGCACACCTGTACACAGATATCAAAATGCGGACCGTGGTAATGTTCAAATACGGTAATGTCTAGATGTTCGTGGTTGACTGGAACCGATAAAAGTTCTACAAACATTGGACGCCATTTTGAATTGAAAACACCTGTTTCTTTCTCGGAACTTACAGAATATTGGTAATAAAATATAAAATAATCTAAAGAATTACAATATTTTAAAAGCCTACTTTTAATGAATTATAAACCGTTTTTGTAAGCGTAAAGTACATTAACTTATTCCTGAATGTAATTTTGGTTTGTCATTGTCTGTCCGTGACCGTTAAAGCGTTACTCGTTTATTCGTATCATTTCGCCAGGCTAGTGTTAATGGGAATGAACATCAAATGCTTCATATTGTTTTGCAGTTCGTAACTGCATGCAGCAGAAGTCTCTGTTTAGAAGCTGACAGTTTCACAACTAATAAAATTCATTGTATTTTGCGGAACCCGACGTTTCAGTACCATGTTCACACTCGACCACCTCCTATTCCTGCCCTGAGCCAGATTAATCCTGTCAACTATAGGTTTAGAACGGAGTTTAAAATGATCGCCCCATCTATGCCCATGTCTATCAAGTGGCTTCTTTGCTGCGGGTTTCCTACTCACACTAGCTCGTATTTTGACAACCTGATATGTAGATGGCTCTGTTACCAGTACACAAAACTGCATTTCGCGTCTCACTGGACACTTCTGTTATTCGAGCTGCTCGTTAAACAAACTGCCTCAGTCACACCGAAACCTACTTTGATGCCGGACAGCTTTTTCCTGTAGACGAGAATAGTGTGCGACCGATTCCTGTTTATCTTCAAGATGTGTGTGTGTGTGCGTGCGTGCGTGCGTGCGTGCGCGCGCGCGCGCGCGCGCGCCTAGCCAGTGCCACGCTGCGACTGAAGTTATGTACGAAGATGTAGTAGATTACAGAGGAAACTTGCTTGCACAGAAAATTTTAATTTGGTCAGATAAGCGCGATTTCGTTACAAGCGAAGACATTGTGCGTCTTTGAGAACAGCACAAGGCACCATCGTTAGAGCTTGAAATGCCGGCGGTAGTGTTAGTGGTGGGTCCTCAGGTGGCGCTTACTGAACTTGACTCGCAAGGCGTTGTCAGGAGTGTGCACATGATCCGTGGTTGTATGCCTGCACTCCAGTGCGATATTAGCAAGAAGCAACAGGAGCATCACAGGCCCTTAAAGTTTCCCGTCTGTAAAGACCTTCGGCCATCATCTTATCTGACAACTATTGTGTCTCTCTCTTCGCGCTGCTGCTCTGCCGCGCTTCTGGGCTGTCGGCTGATTGGGCTACTTTACTAACGATAAACGAGTCGACGGGAAGCTGGAAACCAGTGGTTGTCAGACAAAATAATGACGCCGTCGTTTCCTCTTTCTGTCCATATTATTCAGTGCTGAAGTTTGTGTTGTGTTTCCTCTCCCATATAAGAAATGGTAAAGCAAATATCATCACCACCACCGCCACTATTACTGTAATCATTATCATCATTTTAAATACATGCCGCTAACGCTTTCAATGCAGTGTTGCAACATCGGCAGCCAGTTATTACTTACGCTGTCCTAGCGCCCTTACACTTCAGCCCCAGTCTTGTACACTTTGACACAGCTATGCTATGCTGTCCGCAGTTGTCAAAACGGCCTCACTGTTTTGTTCTGGCGGCGTTCTGTAGTGGCCTTGCCTGCTGATGGCTGCTTGTACACGTGACGACGCAGTGAGTGGATTTCAGTATTAGCGTCGCCGTCAATTGTAGCAGCATAACCAGCGTCATTGTGACATCACCAAGAAGGTTAAGACGTGCAGCTGCATTGTTACAGTGAAGACCGTTGTTGTTGTTGTTGTTGTTGTTGTTGTTGTTGTTGTTGTTGTTAAGACTGTCCTTACTGCATTATTGTCGTCGTCGTCATCATCATCATCATCATCATCATCATCATCATCAAGTATAACTCATTAATGTGACGCTGCGGGCTGGCTGTCCGGGGTTCTGTTCCCGGCGCCATCAGTCCCCCCCCCCCCCCATTGCTCCCCTTACCCAGGTGTCCGGTCCGTCCGGTCGAGTGGGACTGCAGTGCCGTTAGCTTCACCTTCATATTACGTCACAGTGAAAGGGAACATGACGCAAGACGTCACGTGGCGCAGCGGCTGTGCTGTCGGCGAGACACGAACCAGCGATATGATGGCGGGTGGTGCTGACGTGTTTGTTGCTGCGGAAGTGACTGCGAAGGAAACCGGCAACAGAATGCCGCCTACATTGCCTTGTTAGGCGGCGTTTACGAAGCAAGACAAGAACGCCTTGCGCGGAGATCACGTTGGCCAGTCCGTGATATGCCAGAATTACCAAATGAACAAGTCTGAAACTCGATGTGCATGTCCTTTATGACAAGTCGTCGAGCAGGCGTGGGGTTTTTGAACATCGCCTGTCTGACAGTGATGCCTGCCCTGCTGTCCATGTATGTTGGCCGATTGTTCGTACGGAAGTTCCCCATGTAATGCCGGCGCACTGAAAGTCGTGCTGTGTTTAATGCAGTAAATGAGCTGTGACCGTGTTTCTTGTGCTCACAGTGTTAATCTCTTTCGGTCAAAATATGCGAGATAGTATAAAAAATGTACTGAATATTTGTGAGTTTTGTTAAAGTCTGCTGAGCTTACTTGTCTTATGGGCGTAAACAAAGTGATGCTTATTAATGTGCCGTGACACCGTATGACGTTTCGAAAGCACATGAACCTTGATGCGGCCTGTGTGCTGTGTTACGGTGTACAGCGTTTGCAGTCTTGTTCACCAGAACACGAATTACGACCGTCTGTATGCCTGTGAAACTTGTCTGCTTGCCTGCGTAAATAGCGAACTAAAGGAGAATACTTCCACGTGTTTAGAATTATGAGTTGGGTGTCGCACGTGACCAGGGTCATCGGATAGCATGATTCGACACTCGTCACTCCATACAGGGCAGTCGACACACACACGATAATCGACACTGGATACTCGACACACACATGATGCTCGACACACGACGCTCCATACAGGACAGTCGACACCCAACACACGACACGTGACGCTCCATACAGGACAGTCGACACCCAACACACGACACATGACGCTCCATACAGGACAGTCCACGCAACATACAACACACGATACTCCATACAGGGCAGTCGACACACGACGCTGACAATCGACACACGACTCTGACACTCGACCGTCCATACGCGACACTCCATACAGGGCAGTGGACGCACGACGCTCGACACCCTGACGGCCGTGCGATGTTACGGTGTTCCGATGGTATAAATTTTCGGACTTTCAGAGGAACACCCTCCATCATCAGTGTTGAAGAGGCATGGAAGCAGACAGTGGCAAAACTGAAAGCACGTTAGGCTACACGTTGTCACATCCCGGCAGACGGTAGTCTGCAACAGTTTGGCTCGTCATTGCACTGGATATATGCAGCCTTACGTAATTTGAACATAACTTACTCAGTTTTATTTAGATTGCGGTGTCCGTTGGCCGTTGCGTGCTGCAAACTCGCCGTCTGTGACACGCTGGACACAGACAAACACAGAGCACGTAGTTCAGATGTTGCTGTGTGCTTCATCGCGCGCGCGCGCGCGCGCGCTTGTGTGTGTGTGTGTGTGTGTGTGTGTGTGTGTGCGCGCGCTCAATAAATAAGCTGTTGACAAAGAATTTTATTTTTCGGTAAGGCGTGGCGCTTTCAGTGGACATAACATGCAACAGAACGTTTGTTTGGGCCACTGGAACAACATTTGGAGGGTCGCCAATTCCACAGGAGTGAGGAAGTAGAAGTGTCTCTTCGTGAATGGCTGCGAATACAAGAACCCTATCTGTGCCGCGACGGAGTTTTTAAACTTACGTCGAAATCGGAAAGATGCATCGGTATGCTGGGGGATTGTGGTGAAAAAAATTATGCGTCAGTGCGCTGTAACGACTTCTCACGTAATTCTTATCACCCAGTGGACCTTACTTACTGAACACCTCACGTCATAAACTGCAAACTAACACACGCTGTCGGGTATGGAGTTGACCACCGAATGAGTACTTAACAAACTGGATCACAAAGCTTTCGTTGCTTGTTGCACTTTAAATGGCACTACGTGGGCCTACAAAGTACCTCTGTGGAAGTAGTGTATTAACGAGACGAAAATATGTGTAGACAATTCCTTAACTTCTGTGCTTGTCATCCAGTTGTGTTGACCGCAGTACTGAAGGAATTAAACACCGCTGACCACAACTGATGTAGCTATATTATGTACTTTATTATTATGGCAACATGTTTCGACCCAATATGATCGTCTGCAGGCCAGTAACTTAAAATTCTTTAAAAAGATACAGTACACGATTGTACTATATGGTAATAATAATAATAATAATAATAATAAAACTGAGGCGTCGGTTTTTACAATGATACCAGTACATTTTGCTGTGTAAAATTTGTTTTGATAAAATTAGGATGATTAAAAATGATTGAAGTATGATTTGGAGAGGGTGCTTCTGTATTTCCGTGTGGTAGCAGAATACGCGTTATAAAGTCTACGGAACGGTACACCGCGCGTGGCCTTGTTGGTCCTGTTTACGCTTGTGGCTGTGTATCCGTGTTCGCCATAAGTTGTTGTTTTGGACTGCTGATTTATTTTGTTGAGTTGCCATGCTGTTCAAGAAATGCACAAATGTTCGGGAGGTGTGCCGAACAGTGCCGAAGGACACGCATCATTACCAAAACAAATTGACACAGTGCAAGAACTGAGATGTCAGTTGCTATTACTATCTGATACGACTGTACGCAGTGCTTCTTATGATTTTTGTGTTACTGGCCCCTCACATCTCATCTTCCTTGATTTGAGCACCCTAATGATATTTGGTAAGGGGTGCAAACCGTGCAGTTCTCATAGACTGCACACACGTGCCAATACTGTAAGCATGCTGTAAGGGCTGTCAGTTGTGCATTATTCGTTGCTGACACGCTGATGTTGTGTGCATAGGGCTGTACCTCACATTCCGACTGTAACAGTGCGAAGTTCAGTAACTGTACCTGAACTGAGGGTGCTGATGCTTTAGTTATTTCGTAAATGTGATGTTTGTTGCCTGAAGGGAAGGACGAGTACAGTGCAGCCTTGTGACATGTGCTATCACTAAGTGAGCAGATAAAGAAGGGTGAGATGAACGGGTTATGTTACACATGTGGCGGGGAAATATGAAGGTAATAGGCTATTTGGAAACCCTAGACGTAGATGGAAAAATAATATTAAAATGGATCGTCTCATAAAATTCCGGGAATTATTTGAGTACCTTCTGAAAAAAAAACTGTCTTGTGTGAAGGTGGTTCTGAATTATGTCCATTTTTTCTCCCAGACCCTCCATTGTTAATGCGAGATTATAGAAGGCTGAAGTTTCCCACATTCTGAGAGATGTGCCGGCAAGATGCCTCGCCCCACTTACCAGTAACCCCTGGTGGCAGCCGCCCCTGCCTGGCTGTCAGCACTGTAGATGTCTTCCTTCAGAACTAGGTCAAGGACGCAACATGGTCCTACCGACAGTAACGTCACCACTGCAGTCGGAAGGTATTGAGTCGGATCTTGCGTCTTTAAACGTGGAGTCCTGCGTGTTGTTCAGGGGCCTAGATAGGATAGCTCAGTCAGTATAGTGACTAGGCTACGAGCTGAACAACCGAGGATTCGCCTTTGGCTTCTCGGTGGAGGCAAGACTTGTAAGGCTGCGTGTTGGGCGAGTGGTTTCCACCGGTTTGAAGGATCTTGCTCTCTGTCTGACAGTTCGGTGCTGTGCTTCTTAGACTGTATACTGTCAGTACAGAGTTCAGTGTATACTGTCAGCATACAGTTTTGCGTATACTGTCAGCACACAGTTTAGTGTATACTGTCAGCACACAGTTTAGTGTATACTGTCAGCATACAGTTTTGCGTATACTATCAGCACACAGTTTGGTGTATACTGTCAGCACACAGTTTAGTGTATACTGTCAGCATACAGTTTTGCGTATACTGTCAGCACACAGTTTAGTGTATACTGTCAGCATACAGTTTAGTGTATACTGTCAGCATACAGTTTTGCGTATACTGTCAGCACACAGTTTAGTGCATACTGTCGGTACACAATGTAATGGAGATCGACAGACCAGCTTCGTAAACTGACGACTGTACGATATCTGTTGTGCGTCGTGCACTTTACTTATTCAGTGCTCAAAACATGACGTTTTTACTTCTGCTGTTTGTCTGTCTCCGTGACGTGCAATACTGTACTGAAGCACCTTGTAGTCACCTTGTGTACCGTTACACCGCAAACCGTTACAAGCTGTGGGCTAGCCGCTTAAGGCTTAAGGCTGTGGGCTGCAGCGACCAGGGACCGGTCCTACCGGATGTATCAACAGCTGTAAAATTGCCTAACGTAATATTGTTGCTGGTCTGTTTCTTAATGTATTTAACGACGTTTTCTCAACTGCTGTACTGTTCGCCGTTGAAGGTCGCCGATTCTTAATGGTGCTTCATTTCTCTCCACGATGATTGACTCACGATATGCAGTACAACCAATGATAGCACGCCTAGAACTGCTCAACATTGACTCACACCGACTGCATAGTGTCTGTGCACACTAACGTGTAATCCTCAGCCCCATCCACATGACGTCTCTGGAACATCCGATCCCAGGCTCTTGGCTGGCAGAATTCAGGTCAAATTGCGGCTTCTTAATTAGCAGCACGGGACGACTGGGTCATGTCTTGCCACTGAATATTGTCACGTGGTACAAACACGCCAATATGCCAGCTTCATCCCTTCATATTTACGCAGAGGCATGAAACGTCGAAGTTGTACCTTCAGTTGGCTCTTCATCACACCTTAACGCCTTGTGACTGAAGTCTGTGTTACAGCATTGAATGTACTTGCCTGTGCGGGCAGTTCATAAACTGTTATCCCGACATGTTTCTGCCCTTCCCATGAGGTCATTTTCAGGTCTACAAACATAACAGCATCAGAGAAAATTTAAAATATTTGCTCGGCTTTATACCATCGAGGCAAACTGACATGATGTCAGCGTGTTATGTCGTTCTGTCTGTCTGTCTGTCTGTCACACACAACTGTACAGATGCCCACACACCGTCATGAACTGCAGGAATCCGGAGTTTTTTCAATAATATTAATAAAGCAGGACACAAGAACCTAGGGAAGTGATCACAGTGTACAAAATGTGATAAGAAACCTAAATTTGAATTAAAATTTTTGCAATTAAAGTACCTGGACTGCAAGATTTGGAGGGATGTTTTAGTGTCTGTAAATATGGGCGGTGCATTGATGGACTGATTATTACATAATATTGTTTATAAAACTGGTTAAAAGGACCGCGTACTGAAACAAAAAAAGAGCCCTACGGTTGGCGGAGGCAGTTGCCTGTACAGTCTGACTCAAAACAGTAAAATGATCAATGTAAGTGACTGATTGATGTCGTCGTAAATGTTCAAACTGTGCCCTGCGGAACTGCGGTATTATATACATTTACAGTGGGAATTTATAAGTAGGATTTCTTTATTTATATCCTCTGTATCCTACAGTTGAACTGGAGCGCTGTAGTTTGAGGGTTTTCGTTTGTTGTCCATGCATTGTTAGAGGGAGGTACTGACATACCTTTTGCATTAAGTGCATTGTTTAGTGAAGGTGTGATTTGCTGTAATTTTGTATAGCTTTGGTGATAGGTGAATGTGTATGGAGCACTGGTACAATGATACTGACTGGGGAAGACTGGAGTACTCCGAGAAAAACATGTAACAGTACCACTTTGTCCACCACAAATCCCACATTATTGCTGTGCAACGGAAGACGAATTTTCGCAGTTAGAGGCCGGCGACTGTCGCGGCCTCGGACCTCCCGTTCGCCGATACTCCGTCAGTTTGACAAGCTTATGGCAGCCCTTACCGTACGCCGCAAGCTTAAGACAGAACGGCGCAGCCTTAAACAAAACAAAACTGACAGACATGACAAAGCTTATAGTCGCTTTTCACAGTTTTGCCAACGCAACACAAAACCAGAAGGCTCAATCCACACTATCTGAAGAAGAATTGGATCCATTAGTTGTTGAATTAGTTGTGATGGCTGAAGCAGTTTCTCATTACTGGTGACAAATGCCGCGCCGCGCCGTTCCGCATTCCCCACGTTATGTTACACTTTACGGCTCGGTAAGTGTAATTAAATGTAATGCTGAATCTCAGTCCAGTGTGTTATGTAAAGCCACTCGGAAGTTCAGTGCGTGTGTCGTAAATTAACTCGCTCTGTTTCCTCCGAAGGCGGGGCGCTGCTGTAAAAATCACTTTCAAAAGTACAGGACCGCCTGTCTGGACGTATCCACATTTCAGTGCACACACACGTTTACATAAGGCCTCACAGTATGCAGACACACATGTGAGCAACAGGACCGCCTGTCTGGACGTATCCACATTTCAGTGCACAAACACGTTTACATAAGGCCTCACAGTATGCAGACACACATGTGAGCAACAGGAACGCTGTCGCCTCTGCAGTGTCTTTCAAACAAATTGCACTGAGATAGTGTCGCTGAATATCTCCGTGGGGCAAATTAATACTTGAGAAGCTGACAGTACTTCAGCTACTCAAGAAGTTCTGCTGATTTTCTGGAACCCGAAATCCCATTAGCATGGTAATAAGAGTCACCATTTATCCCTGTCTGGACCCGCGTTAATCCAGTCTAAGCCCCCCACCTCTATTTCTTCAACTGTGTGTTTTTTTTCAGACGGTCTCTTCGCTTGAGGTTTGGCTATCATAATGTTGTACGTATGCGTGTTACATGAGCCACCCATCTCATCGTCCTTACAGTTCAGCTGTTGACTGTATCTCCCACGCCTAATTACAGTTACGAGATACGTAGTCACGTGTTACCTTGTCGCGCGTAGTATAGCTTTGCATCACCCCCATGTGAAACTTCTGTAAATTTTACTGGGAAATAAGAACAGATATTTAATTTTCTCTCTTTCGTTTTGTGGTTGGGCTATATCTTTGGTTTAAAAACTGACCTTTAACGATTTTTTATATTTGTTCTAGAAATCATTTGGAGAACCTGAAGGGGTGAGCTGCATCAGAGTTTAAGACAGTGATTCTCAAAGAGTGTGTCGCGAAACTTTGGACGTCACATTACTGCAGATAAAAAGAAATTTATAAAAAGTTTTGTTTAAAGTAAACTTTACTTATACGCAGCGTGGGGAAAGTACGTTATTCGGCAACGATTGTTGAAGGGAAACTGCGCATGCGCGAAACTTCTACTCTCCGTTATTTTTGCCACTTAACCGTTCAGTTTTCAGCCGTTGCTTTCGGCAAGGAACACTGTGCCGTGAGCAAAAGAAGTTTCGAAACCACAGGTGTGCTGTCTGCAGAATATTTTCGCTCTGTCTGAAGACCGCCTGTTTGTCAGTCTGGTCCGTCTCCTGGCAGATTGTTTTTATTGGCAGTTGATTTACAGCGGCACAAGAAGCGAAAGCTGTCTGTTGGAAATGTGTCACCCTGTTACCGTATGAGGCTACACGACTCCTCAAACGTGGAAGGCGTGTCACTGCGTGGCAATATTTGTGGCACTGTACATCCCGGTTTGTGGCGCTGTACGTCACTATATGTGGGACTGTACGTCACTATTTATGACATTGCACGTCACTATTTGTGACATTGCACGTCACTATTTATGACATTGCACGTCACTATTTGTGACATTGCACGTTACTATTTGTGGCACTGTACGTCACCATTTGTGGCACTGTACGTCACAGTTTGTGGCACTGTACGTCACTATTTGTGGCACTGTATGTGTAACTATTCTTGGTGCTATGTGTGGCACTTGATCCATATGCCATACGATTCATCGTAATCCCTGGCCCTCTCTATCATTTCATTTTATATACTGGAGAGGTTATCTAACCAGCATTTACATGTTACGGAGTGGAATCAGCAAATTTTACCAGATTTCCTTTCTTACTTTTGGGCGGTTCTACACTGCCCAACATTTGATGTATCCGACACCTGATTAGAGCAACATGAACTCTGACACGAACCAACAAATCTACCAGCTAACTAACGAACGAACGAACTAACTAACTAACCAACCAACAAACCAACTAACTAAATTCTTAGCTTCACTGAACGGAGTCCTTCTTTAGAAGCTATCAGTTCCTCAGCAAGTCAATAAATTATCCGCATTTTATGGAGCCCGAATGTTGGTTACCGCTTTCACAACAGTCCACAACTTATCCTTATCATGAGACAGATAAATCTAGTCCAAGCCCTTCCATCGCATTTCTTTAAGATCCATTTTAGTATCATCCTTACATCTGCGTTTAGGTCTTCCAAGTGGTCTCTTTTCTACAGATCTTCCTGCCAAACGCCTTTATGCATTTCTTTTCTACTCCACACGTGCCACATGCCCCGCCCATCTCATCCTCCTTGATTGAATTACCCGAATAAAATTTGGTAAGAATGCAAACCGTGAGGCCCTTCAATATGTAATTTCTTCTATCCTCTTTTCGCTATGTCCCTTTTAGTGCCAAACAGCTTCTTGCTTCTGCAACAACACAGTGTTCAGGCAAGTGTTTTACCCGAACACCTGTATGTTGTTACATACCTACACAGTAGTGCACTGACAAAAGTTACGGGCTACAACACTCTGATTTTTGAAGTCTTGGCTAGCACCCAGGATGAGTAGCAGGGTGTACAGACGTAACTGTCTGAATGCAGAACGTGAAGTAGAGTTATCCCGGTGAAACCTGAGAAGGCAGTTAGGGGGAGAAAAGTTTTAACTCCTTTGTTCTTAACTTTGAAAGTGGATGGAGGTGAATGGTCAGCTTCACGCCCCGGCCGCTTTAACACCGAAGGAGAGACCCCGATACCTGTTGAAAAGGCGGTTGGGTGGGCCTCAGGGGCGATCTGTGCGTTTTGAGAGGAAGAACATTGTGCAGCGTACCGGCAGTAGAACACCCCGTCCGGCCACCTACTGAATGCAAGTGGCTTTACGGAGAATATTCAGTATGTGAATTCACCAAGCTTGTAAAGATGAACTGTAACCTCGTTGCAAGATTAATTGTAGTTCGTTGACTGCATTGAAGTATGTGGAAAATATTGCAGCGCCACTCGGATTCCATTGAAGTATCTGGAAAATATTCCAGTGCTACTCCAATTTCATTGAAGTATCTGGAAGACATTCCAGCACCACTCCGATTCCACTGAAGTGTCTGGAAAATATTCCAGCACCACTCCGATTCCATTCAAGTGTCTGGAAAATATTCCAGCGCCACTCCGATTCCATTGAAACATCTGGAAAATATTCCAGCGCCACTCCGGTTTCATTGAAGTATCTGGAAAACATTCCAGCACCACTCCGATTCCATTGAAGTGTCTGAAAAATATTCCAGCGCCACTGCGATTCCATTGAAACATCTGGAAAATATCCCATCGCCACTCCGATTCCATTGAAGTATGTGGAAGGCATTATAGCACCATTCCTATTGATCACAGCGACGCATTTGTCCCATCTGGACACGAATTTGGAAGTTCCTTCGCGGCTGAAGTGGGGCTGCTGCATTCGCATCCACTCACGAACAGTCATTGCCACTTCCACATTTCTGAGAGCTGAGTGGAGGTGGAATGTGCTTAACTATTCTCGGGGATTACCTAGGAACTTAGCGACGTTTCAGTATAAGAAGTTAGGTACATTGTACGTCACGATGAGTTCTCCTTTAATTGTTATGATCGAGGAAGAATTACTTGAACACCTCGTAAGTACCAGTAAATTCTTGTTAGGTTTTGTGTTTATTTACTGCCTGTGCAGGATTTATTGAGACAGTTAGTGCAGGAGGCAGTACAAGCAGCGAATGCTGGAATCAGCTTGTAAAGCAAACGGCACAAAGTTTATATAAAACTTCAGCCAAAGATGTTCTGTCTTAGTCACTCTCTGGTCAACTCGAACAGCTTCTCGTGGACAAGGCCCTGTCCACCGGCACTGTTGTGTTGAAATTACCGTATATTATGCTGCGAGCACGGTGGGCAGATATTGGGAAACCGGGCTAGGAAACTTGCCGTTAATATTTTGTGTGCTTGGAGTGACAGTGCGACAGGTGATCGGTCTGTGTTGCCGTCCACCTGTAATCTCCCAAATAAAATACGAATATCAATATGAAAAGAAAACTTAATCTTTGTTAATGTCAACCCTGCAAATCCCAATGGTCGCTATATGTACCACAATATCTGACATTCAACAATTCTACGTTCTGCCCACACAGTGTATTTATGTGTTTTGTGTGGGTCTCAGAACAAACAGCGATTATTTCCCTATACAGCATTAACTGACTGGTTTTTACAACCGAGACGGAGTGTGTTTACTGCGCGGTGCGAACTTCACTGTAACCGAGGCTAATCTCATCCTCTACCGCTTTTATTTCGGGTAGAGGCTCGGCATTTTGTGTTCGCCAACGCGTCCAGACTGCTCTGGGGTTCTCCCAGTGTGCTGTATAGTGGGACTTTTCTCTCGGATGAAAGTGGAGAAAGTGTGAGCAAGCTGAGGTTAAGTATGTTGGGACTGACGAGTTTATACCGTGGGAAGGTACTTCATTAGAGACAGGCTTACCGTATTTCACTGGCACACTGTGACACATGTTTTACGTCAAACTGAAATCAGTACTTAACGAATTTCAAAACAAATAGCTTATCATAAGACAAACTGTCACATGCACCTTAAGCTTCACAGCCTTTGTTTGTACCTTGTGAGTTTTTTGACTGTCACGGCTTACATTTTTTCTGGGACGTGACGTCATGAAGTCTGGCGTGGACTTGCAAATGCTGCGGGGAAGCCTGCCGACTAAACTTGTGGTTCCTGAAGATGGAGACAGCAGGTTCCTCAGAAACGTTGCTAAACTTATACCAGACTACACGGCGTCATGTCCCAGAACACAATAGCATTTGTTTGCAACTCTTTCGGCTGTGAAAGATATTCAATCGACGTACAAGAGAAGGCGGTTTTAATTTCATGCATTGTGCTGTCCGAACTGTGATCTGGCTCAGTAATATTGGCTGCCTTTACCTTGTTTCAGTATCATCAAATTTAATGCGAGTCGTTCTTTCAGCGTGTTTAGCGCTTTATAAACTGAAATTAACCTGTATGTTACATATATTTATGTAAAGACTCGGTTTGTACCGTGCAGTAAACTCACTCCGTCTCGGTTGTAAAAACTAATCAGTTAATGTTGTATAGGGAAATAATTGCTGTTTGTTCTGAGATCCACACAAAACACATAAATACACTGTGTGGGCAGAACGTAGAATTTGTGAATGTTAAACCTGGCGGTACGTATAATAACCACTGGGCTTTAGAGGGTTGCCTGTCGCCTTCGTCACCCAACAATGTGTTATGTGGGAAGCAGGTCACAGCATTCGCTTTTAACAATTAACGGCAGCTGAATGTCCTGCAGCTTTACAGTCGTCCTTGACACTGAATCCTGTTTACTGGGTGTTTCAGAAACTTAACCTTATTTATGCCTTCATCGAGCGTGTTGGTGTGTGTGCTGGTGAGCCATCTACACTTTGTTTACTGAATGGAAATTTCAAATACGGAGCACGATTACTAGCGACCCTGGCTGAGCTTTCCCATGATTTTTCTCAGCACTTCTCATCTCTAAATCGTCTTTACAGTGACGTCAGCCACCTGTTGCCAAGTCTCCATCTGCTCATCATTCAACACTCTTTTCCTATGCCATCATAGACCCTATGTGTCTTCTGTCGCTGAAGCAGTGTCGTTATATATCGCAAGCTACATTCACGAAGCAGACTAACAAACCGCCAACACAGTGTGAAGTACTCTCTCTGTATTTATGCGTCCCGCAATACACTGATCCAGTCGTGCTGTCATAGTTCCGCGCTATGCTCAATACGTGACGTGCCCTATGTCATAACATTAAAGGCATTTCAAAATTAAACGTAGCTTATTTATTCCAGTGAGCTGTGTGTTTTGTGTGGATCTCAGCACAAACAGCTGTTATTTCCCAGTGAAGCATTAACCTTTTAAAGCCTAGCGGTAACTTTACATACGACCAGGTTTAACATTAACAAATTCTACGTGGTGCCCACATTGCGTTTATGTGTTTTGTACGGATCTCAGAACAAACAGCAACTTTTGCCTTATAAAACATTAAGAGACTGGTTTTTATAACCGAAGTGGAGAGAGTTTACAGCGCGGTACGCACTGAATCCTTATATAAAACAGATACGCTTCGTCTTTAAAGGGTTAACCGACTGGTTCTTATACCCGAGACGGAGATTGTTTACTGCGCGGTACGGACTGAATACCTAAATATAATTGACATTAATCTTAGTGTTCAAAGAGTTAAATAAGTTACATTAAGTGTAAAGTCTACGTGCATCGGAACCGTCCTCAAGCAACCTCAATCAACGGACTGCAGGAGGTTGATAGTTATGAATTCGAATGACAGGGGCCGTGGGAATAGAAATACTAGTGCGGAGACTGTCTGCTTGTGGGGGAATTTAAAAATAAACGAGTATTGTTGCAGTTGTCGTAATGCAGGATTCTACTTGTTTGAGAACAGCATGATGTCGTGATATTGTTCTCTCACGAAATGCCAGATCGCCGTCCACGAATGAAGAATGAATGATGAACAGTGTTGCTGGTGAGGAAAGGCGCCTTGACTTTGAAGGACCAATGTGTCATGGAAAGACCATTGAAAGAAACAGAGAAACGTGGAACGCTGATTTGAACACAAGATGCTGACTGCTGCTTTCAAAACATCTTGAACATGAAAGAGCCTTTTGTGGAAGTGACATTATGACTCCGAAAGTGACTGATCCTGTCTCAATAATTCGTCACATATGTTGTTGTCCCAATAATTAGTAACAAATGATGCCGTCTCAATAATTCGTCACAAATAATGCTGTCTTAAATAATTCGTGACAAATGAGGGTGTCTAAATAATTCGTGACAAATGGTGCTGTCTCAATAATTCGTGACAAATTATATCTCAATAATTAGTCACAAATGACGCTATCTCAATAATTCGTGACAAATTGTGCTGTCTCAATAATTCGTGACAAATTATATCTCAATAATTAGTCACAAATGACGCAATCTCAATAATTCGTGACAGATGGTGCTGTCTAAATAATTCGTCACAAATGATGCTGTCTCAGTAATTAGTGACAAATCATTTTTGTGGAATGAAACCTGCGAACGACGTTCTCACCATGCCTCTGCGTACATAACCATTGGAGTCAATGCATATGGCCGTGCGCGCGGGAACTCTGCAATGATAAATTCCTTTTAGGTATGGGAAACCTTGCGGGAAACTTTGCTGTGAATATTTAAATGTAAGTCAGGTTAATCTTACACCGTTCAGTGTCGGAAGTGTTTAAGCACGTGCGAAAAAAACTGAGCTAGAATGCGACTGTTGACAAAAACAGACCCGCTGTCTCATCAGAGAGGGCGCTTCAAGAGTGTATTAATGTAAATTTCGAAATTAAGGAATTTTGGTCGTGGCCCCCAAGGACCTCAGTGTCATGACGGAAAGACCGATCGTCAGCCGTAACGTGCCTCCGACTGTGCTCAGTCACAGAGGGTCAATGTGCAAAGCACGTGACTCAGCGTTACGACTCGCAGTACTGTTATAAAATCAGACACCATGCCATGACGGCATATGGCGGGCATTGAGGCACATTTCTGTGCACTTTACCCTGTTACTATCAATGGAAAGTGGTAAACTTTAACCCAATGTTCGTTTCACTGCTGTTAACCATTGGATGAGGCACTGAAAAATTTTAACGGGAATATTTGTTGATTTGTTAATGTACTAGCCACCTGCCCGTTGTATGACTAGGTCAACACAATATTCACGCACTGTTCAACGACTTCTGTAGCTGTGGTTTCCACACAAACAGATTCGAGTATATTATAGCCCTAGAGGGTTAGTATGAAATCACAGTTCCAATGAATATTCACGACACGAATTTGAAAAGTTCTTAAGAGACAGCTTGATAGGTATTATCGGCAAAGTACGACGTTGTAATGCCGACCGCAGCATAGGCGCTTGTTGACTGCTTCATATCGGCAGCTGCCATCTGGCCCAACTGTAATGGACTAATGGCTTATTTATTCACAAACCAAGTGCTTTATATAAGGTACATTTAGAGACCGCAATGAGAGGAATAGAAAGTGAAATGGAAGTGTTGCGTAAAGGAATAAAAGCAGGGATAAATGAAGGATGCAATAAAGAGATTAAGAACAAAAGAGCTTAAGGAAAGGTAGGACATTTAGGAACTAGTGAAGGAGTTAAGGAAGGGAGGAAAGTGTAGTGCATAAAAGAGTCATAAACATGCAGGCTACGGTTTATTGCCAGCATGTTGTGACTTAAGTGTAAGCTTGTTTTTCCTTTAGAATTGGTTGCTAACGGTGAGCAGACAGAGCTGTTATATAAGGAAGGTCAGTCAGGTGCTGCTGTCCCTATGTGGACCAGCAGATAATGCGGATACGTAATGCCATTCCTACTGGAGGTGGCTGCAGACCTTTGCCACTGCACTGTCAGCGACAAGGAAAGGGGTGTACAGTCGGCTGAAGTGACGCCACAACTGACATCGAACAACGTCAGACAGCGAAGTATTTGATGAAAAACCGATGGTCTTTTAACTGGTCAACAACTGATAATCAGTCAGCTAATAAAACACTGATACGCCATGAGCTGGTCAGCAACTGATGTCAGCTAGTAAAAGGCAGATACTCCATCATTTGGTCAGAAACTGATAATCTGTCAGCTAGTAAAGCCCTGATACTCTTTCACCTGGTCAACAACTGATAATCAGTCAGCTAATAAAACACTGATACACCATGAGCTGGTCAGCAACTGATAATGTCAGCTATTAAAAGGCAGATACTCCATCATTTGGTCAGAAACTGATAATCTATCAGCTAGTAAAGCCCTGGTACTTTTTCACGTGGTCAGCAACTGATAATAAGTGAGCTGGACAAGAATCCTCTGAAGTCACTTTATGTAACATTTACTCTGATAGCCTGTCACATGTGCCTAGACCTACGAGGTTAAAACGTCTGCGTAGGCTCTTCGATCGACATCGCATGTGTGTCTTATGTCCTTATGTGTTAATAGCGGTAAGGTAATTGACATTAGTGCATCGTTAATTTGTTTGTTTGCTTGTGACACAAGACTGTCAGCATATACTGAAGATTGTTATGCAGGCCCATCATTTTGTAATCTTTTTTTCAATGGCGCTACGGCCCCGTAGTGGGCCAGGGCATCCTCATTATCGAGGCTTCGCGATCACACTCAGACACACCGCACTGGGTAGGACTGGTTTGGAAGAGTGATCAGCCCGACGCAGAGACCTCTACCAGACTACGCACAACACTCACAAGAGACAGGCATCCATACCCCAGCCGGGATTTGAACCCGCAATCCCAGCAAGCGAACGTCCGTAGACCCACGCCTTAAACGTCACGGCTGCCGGAATCGGCATCATTTTGTAATATTGCATGCAAATCCTCCCGCGCCCCCCCCCTCCCGCGGCCCGTTTTGGTAAGAATGAAGAACTGCACAAGCGGTGTAGTGAAGTTTAAACGCCGAAACATGTAAACAAATCGCTCCCTTTTCACTTCCATAAAGTTTTGTTTAACCCTTTAAAGACAAAACGTGTCTGTTTTATATAAGGACTCAGTGCGTACCGCTCTGTAAACACTGCACCTCGATTATACAAAATTAATCTGTTGATGTTGTATAGGGCAGAAGTCGCTGTTGTTCCTAGATCGATACAAAACACACAAAGGCAATGTGAGCACCATATGGAATTTTTGAATGTTAAACGTCGTGGTACGTAATGTAACCTCTAGGTTTTAAAAGGTTAGACTGGTTGTTGTTTGGCCACCTGCTACCTAAACAACACTGAATGAATGTCACCAAACGTTACAGTTGCTCTGTTGGCTCTCCTGCTTCGTACGTGGTGCTCTCGGTATCCGCTGTTGGCCTGCACACCGACCGACCGGCCTGATATTGCCGTGGTTTTACTCATGGCAACTTTCATAATTTACCTATTTTATTATTCACCTTATTTGGCCCACAATTCAAAGCTATAAATTTATGTGTTTGATAAAGGATAATTAAACACACCTCCTTTAAACGTCCAAAGCCCAGTGGTTACTATATATACTACCAGGTTTAACATTCACAAATTCCACGTTCTGCCCACACAGTGTATTTACGTGTTTTGTATGGATCTCAGAACAAACAGCGATTATTTCCCTATACGGCATTAACTGACTGGCTTTTATAACCGAGACAGAGTGTGTTTACTGCGCGGTACGGATGAAGCTTTAAAGGCAATTCAGGTTCATCTCACTGTGCAGCTTTTGCTGCTGTCTTGATCATGTGGCACTTTGCACGGTCAGAGGTAAGAGAGATACAGCCAAAGCTGTCCCTGTGCTTAATACGTATAGGCATCACACTGTGCAGCTTGTAACTGCACTTACCCCTAGCCTCGGCACTGCACAGATCCCGGCTCAAAAATGACTAAGTACATGAGCTTTTCTATGAAATTGTGGCCTCTGCCCTTGGACACCCCTGATAACGAAACGCGTTGTGATATCATTACTGTTCGAATAAAGCAAAAACAATGTAAGTAAGCGGTAAGAAACAGCCAAGGCTGGGGTCCGGTCTGCGGAGGAAGGGAACTGGAGCGGGGCCCCAAGGTTGGGACCACACCCTACCTGGCAAGCAGTAGGCCTACCCTACAGAAATGCTTTTCTTTCTTACATTCAAATACCAACGGAATTCGAGATTAGGTCCCTTCAAGCATCAGTAAGTGACGGGGTAACCGTGACAGCTACACTTCCGAAAGTTAAATTGGTAACAAAACGAATTAACCTCTTAAAGCCTAGCGGTAACTTTACGTACCATCAGGTTTAACATTAAAATATTCTACACGGTGTTCACATTGCATTATGTGTTTTGTGTGGATCTCGGAACGAACACAAATTTTACCTTACTCAGCATTAAGATGTTAGTTTTTATAACCGACGTGGAGAGTGTTTACAGCGCGGTACGCACTGAGTCCTTATATAAAATAGACACACTCCGTCTTTAAAGGGTTAATATACTGATATACGGAATGCCCCAGAAGTCACCCTACTGAGATTGCACTCATGTTCTAGAGAAACACTGTTTTATTTACAGCCAACCGCCAAAGAAAGTGACAATGTAAACACAACGCCCGGTAGAAACGAGCGATAGTGTAACCCGAATGTAATCAACTGTTAGAAATTTTAATAGGGTGAAAGCAAGTGGAAAGTACCAGAATTAGGTACTACCTCGGTACAGATTTGTGGAACACCCGCTATAATGTATTGTTAACACCCGCTATAATGTATTGTTAACACCCGGTATAATGTATTGTTAACTCCCGCTAAACAGTATTGTTAACACCCGCTATAATGTATGGTTAACAGCCGATATAATATATTGTTAACAGCCGCTATAATGTATTAACACCCGGTATAATGTATTGTTAACACCCGGTATAATGTATTGTTAACTCCCGCTAAACTGTATTGTTAACACCGGCTATAATGTATGATTAACAGCCGGTATAATATATTGTTAACAGCGGCTATAATGTATTAACACCCGGTATAATGTATTGTTAACACCCCCTATAATGTATTGTTAGACACCGTCAGAATACGTAGATTAATCGGAGAAGCAAGATGATGTGTGAAGTGGTAAAAGCTATATCTTGCAGCTACACTTCATGTTAAACTGTTGGCCACTAAATACCACAGCACGGAGGCAAGACGCCACGACACAGACCATATGAACACGTTTTTAGAACACTCTGCCCTGAAAGTGACTCGATACGACAGCAACCCGAACACTACTTGCTAGCGATCGAGTGGCGTGATGTTGCGTGCTTATGAAACTGCCCCAGTGCGGACGGCAAGCAGTACAGGTTCCACTCTGAACAGAGAGCAGTTAATTTTCAGACGGTGCAAAGTTTCAGTTTCAACAAAATTATGCCGTCGTAATGCTGCCAGGCATAGTTTGCTTAAGGGCATCACTGACTGTCCTAGCTGTACATTCCGCATTTCCTTAATGCCGCTAATCGTTTGTAAGTTTAAAGGTAATCGGCAGTGCTTTCCTTATGTAAATGAAGTTAGTCACGCGTGTACATTGAAACTCTATATAATATTTTGAAAGTAAAGAAAGCCTTGGTAAAGTCTGTGTCCTGCGTGATGGAGTGCAATATTTCTGTTCGTCTTCTGTCTTTTTATTCGATGAGTATTCAGGTTTAAAATGCCTACATTTTGCATGCAAACCGAAATATTTTTAAGGATGGACGCCCTTAAGTTCCCTGCGAGAACTGCACTTGTGCGTGTGTCTTACGCCTTCGTTCGCATTCAGCAGAACTGAGTTAGCGGCAGTCACGAACTGGGCTGCTGATAGGCAGGCGGATGTCCGAAACACTGACCTTCACTGTAGGCTGTCAGACCTGATTATGAAATGTCAGGGTCCATTTGACATTGGCGACAGAAGGAGTTTTGAACAATGAGACTCAGGAATGTCGGTTGGTCCTAATGCAGTGTGAGTGTGCTGTTGTCAGCATGCAAGGTGTTCATGTTAATGGAGAGACAAGAGGTCAGTTTGTGTGAATAGGAAGGAGAAAGGAGGAAACTGGGAAATGATTTAACGAGCACAATTGTCATACGTTAGCACGTTATTTTTTGCCACGAATTCCTTTCTTTGTTTCCACTTTTTCATATCTCTATTTAATTTTCTTCTTTCTCTCTCTTTCCGTTCTTATTTCTTCCCTTTTCTTTAACCTCGTTCTTCCAACATTCTTTTCTCACTTTTGTCGTCTTCGTTCACTGCTCCCTTTATTCAGATCTTCTCTTCCTACTCTTTCCTGTCTTCTTCGGTTTGTTCTCTTTAAGCTGTTCCTTCTTATTTTTTAAGGACTGGTGTATTTACTTTTTGACAAACTTGTTAATGCAGACAAACATCTGCTTGATCTAGTGGTGTGCTTTTTACAGTCCTGTAGTACAGTGTCCTTATTTTATCTGACAACTATCGTTTTTCACTTCCCTCCGATATTCAGCTGCACGTGTAGACGGTCACCTGAGGGACCAACGTTAGTACGGTAAACAAGCCGTCGGAAAGCTGCAATTGATAGTTGTCAGATAAAATAATGAGCCTAGCTTGTGACTTAGGTGGAATAATATTCCGTGCGGCTTGTGTGTGAAGGAATTTAGCACAACGCTGGAATGTCCTGTCACTCTGTGCCCTTGCATGCATTTGGGCTGCAGTTAAGCCAGTTTAATCCAGCCCATCACACTACAGTCTGCACAGGCAAACACGTTTGTTTTACTTTCCGTAGTCTGTACCACTGCATGAGGCAAAGCGAATCTAATTAAGCCGAAGGTGCCATGTTTAGCGAAACGTTAAAACATAGAGATATTGACAGCGTTATGGAATGAACAAAGAAGGGGGAAGGGGGGGAAATTAAACTTTAAGCAGTCTGGAAGGATTTAGAAAGTGCAGGTTTCATGGAATGCAAGATCTGTGATCGAAAGACAGAAGTTACACATCGCTGCTTTTGTGTTCACAAGGCGGTCCGCATGTCTCTCATTTTGTGACCACACGACAGACATGCATACCTGCTTGTGTTCACAAGGCGGTCCGCATGTCTCTCATTTTGTGACCACACGACAGACATGCATACCTGCTTGTGTTCACAAGGCGGTCCGCATGTCTCCCATGCATACCTGCTTGTGTGTACACGGTTGCAACGACTATAATGCACTTTCTTCTCATCAGTAGGCCGGTCAGTTCGCGTTATTTCGCATTACTTTCGCGCTCCGTCTCTCCCAAAGTGCGTGTGCGTGTAATACAGTTTCCAGCCTTCTATTACGACACATATTTACATTTAGAGCCGAATGCCTTGTGTGCTGGCAACCCTTCCTATATACTCGTTTCGCGTGCTGCAGCGTAGCAGGTGCTCCCTGTACACAGTAAGGCGGGGCAGCCTGTAAGGTGAAAGCGGTAACGGACCGCTTCTACCTGTAGTTGTGCATTAGTAGACGACTTGGTAGCTCTATAAATGCGTCTGTAGTAGACAGAGAGTCTACTATGTGGCGTGCACACCGGCATATGTCAGCAAGTCTTGGTTGCTCTATCAATGTGTAGTAAACAGAGACTACTGTGTGGCGTGCACACCGGCACATCTCAGCAAGTACTGGTAGCCCTATCAGTGTGTTGGTGGTAGTAGAGAGAGAGAGAGAGAGAGACTACAGTGTGGCGTGCACAGCGGCACACCTCAGCAAGTCTGGGTAGCTGTATCAGTGTGTTGGTAGTAGAGAGAGAGAGAGAGAGACTACTGTGTGGCGTGCACACCGGCACACCTCAGCAAGTCTTGATAGCTTTATCGACGTGTCTATAGTAGAGGGGGGCTATTGCGTGACGTGCACACCGGCTCACCTCAGCAGCACGCCTCAAGTCAGCCCAGTGTGTGTAACTTTCTGATGAACACACAAGAAGCATTGAGGCGCTTGCAGTGACTAGCCTGCCGGTGCTACAACAGGGTGTCGTGGTTTCAGTACCAAGAGATGCTGTAGCCTTCAGACGGGCTCTGTAGCGCCCGAAACCCCTATTCAATGGGTACTGTGGGCTTTTTTCCGGATGGTAAAGCGGGCGGTACGTGAAGGTGTCCACTGAACTAAAGGACTGAAGTTAAGAACTAGTGGAGCTCTACTGTCACTCCTCTGCTTACGTTTATGGCGTGCACAGGAACAATATACCTTGTACTTATTATTTCATTTCGTGGCGTTATTTTTATTTTATTCTGATATTTCTTTACCTCTGGTTTAGTTATACTGCTGAGTGCTTCGTTTCAGTTATCTGCTCAGTATTTTGGTTTAGTTGTACTGCTGCTTGTTATACTGCTACATACTTTGTTTCAGATATACTGCTCAATACTATGGTTTAGTTATACTGCTGAATACTTGGGTTGTTATATTGCTCAATGCCTGGATTCTGTTATACTACTCGATACTTTAGTTCACTTGTACTGCTCAGCACTTTTCGCTCGTACTCAATTCCCTTTTATTACGGCTTTATGATTTGTGGGCTGTAACTTAAAGGGTGCCGATCCCAGTGGTCGCGCGGCCCAAGGCGCAAGTCTGCCGCCGAGTGCTTGCTGGGATCGTGGGTTCGAATCCTACTGGGGGCATGGATGTTTTTCTCTTGTACAGTGTTTGTGTGTTGTCAGCTAGAGGTCTCTGCCGATCCCTCGTCCAGAGGAGTCCTACCGAATGTGGTGTGTGTTTGAGTGTGATGAAGTGAAAATAAGCCCTCTACACCTACTGTGAACAAGTAGGTAGGGGAGGGAAGGACTACAAAATTTAAGGGCTCGTTTCCAAACTACGAAGAGTGTTAAAGGGTTCCGTATGTTATAAACATTAAACAAAAGTCGTTACAGCTTTAAATGCAACTGTGTTGTTATTGTTTTCAACATAATCGCGGCGAACATTGGTACATTTATCCGGTCTTGGCACATTCCAAAGTAAGGGGAAGTGGAAGTTGTTGTTCGTGGGTGGTTGTGATTTCAGGAGTCCAATTGCTATCAGAACGCAACATCCTGAGTCTTGTTAACCTTTTAAAGCCTAGCGGTAACTTAACATAGCACAACGTTTAACATTAAACAATTCTACGTGGTGCCCACATTGCGTTCATGTGTTTTGTACGGATCTCAGAACAAACAGTAACTTTTGCCTTATAAAACATTAAGAGACTGGTTTCTATAACCGAAGTGGAGAGTGTTTACTGCGCCGTACGCACCGAGTCCTTGTATAAAACAGATACGCTTCGTCTTTAAAGGGTTAATAGGCGTGAAGTGCGTGAATGTGCTGGTGGGACGATGTTGGGAAGTAACGATACTTCTGTGGAGTAACTGAGCTATATTTAAGTTTGTGATAACTTTTCATTTAATTTCTATGACGTAGAGAGCCTTGCTCATTGAACGTATTTCGTATGTTCTTTCCTTGTGACGTAAGAGCCGCTTCCACATCCATTACCAGTATAGCACACTGGCCTCCTTCCCATTATACACTGCACAGTCTCTTAGACTGCAGTATTTGGGTAGCTGGTGTCCAGCAGTTGGCAGTATCACACGTTTCATTTTCATTCCTTTCGTGTTCGTAGTAACTGGGTCAGTGTTGCTATTATGCATAGGAACTACATTCTGTGCGCATGCCTAGAGGAGTTCCAAACACAAATTGCTATGTCGTTTTCGCAAATGTAGTGACTCTTGTGGAATAATAATTGTACGGGGGACAAGTGGAACTAACGCGCGGCTTTCTAATGCTGGTGCCTATTTCGCAGACAGAATACTATTGCAAAAGAAGGGCCAGTAGAGTGACAGGCGAGTTCGAAGGGTCTGGCTCAATACAGTGCCTGTGATATTATACTGAAGTGTGTAATGTAAACTTGTCCGTCTGTGCGCCATGAAAGCATGTACGGGGAGTAGAGGCATAGCTCCACTGATGCTTATGCTCGGCACTATATTGAGGTGCGCAGTCAAAATAATACCCTGTCGCTTTACGTTGATAGGAACCCCCCCCCCCCCCCCCGCCTACCCATTCAGTGGGAGGCTGAGTGGGGACCAGAGCCACTTTGGATGTTTTGAAGGAGAGAAAAATCTGTTGCTTTGACACGAGTATACTGAGTACTCTAATGTAGAGAAAGGAACTTGTTTCTTGCTGTGAATCAGGGATGTTTTCGTGTACTTACAACAGCTCAGTAGGATGCAGGATTCGACCTTGTTCACAGGACATCCTCAGGTTTGTACCTTAAAAGGATCGGTGAAAAATTACATTTAAAATTGTGATATTTGTAGGACTGTTTCATTTTTTTTGAGGGATTCAGCTGTCGTATTTCTTTTATATATCGTCATACTTATTGCATAGGAAAGTTTTATTAGTTAATCATGTTTAAAAACCGTCCATACCAATCGACGTATATAAAACAGTTAATCTGTGCAGACGAGATGTAGTGTGCTCACAGTGCTGTGTGATGATGTGTGAAGGAGTTGCAGGTGTCAGTTTGTTAGTGGAAGCACCAGTCCTGTGACGTCACCATTCTAAACATAATTTGAAATTTAAATGTAGTTTACCTCAGTATTTTTAAGGAATGGGCCTGAGGACGACCCTTAAGGTCGAAACACGTAGTGCAGTTGCGTGTAACAAACGCAGGAACATGCAACATTACAGAGGTATGACGTAATGTTTGTTGTAACTTGCTGCTGTTGCGAACAGTTTGCAGCAGCAAGTTACATTGGAAACTGGAGAGGCAAACACGTCACGCAGTAAAGCGTGTGAAGGAGAAGCATATGCCCCGCAGAAACTGCAAGTGGTCCTTATGTATCTGCTTTGTGTAAGGCATCCATTGTTGTGTGATATATTGGTTACGCAAGACAGGTTTCCGTTGATAAAGTCGTACTGCTGTGTTTCAGATATACAGAAGTGATCACATGGCTCTGTTTATTTATGTTAGGATACCCTCAAGTCTGTTGCATAAAAACATACAGAGCAGTTTTCACGCCGTGCATAACTGGTGTTCGTTACATTTGCATTACGGCATATGCTTGCTAGTATTATGTCAGTACTGTATAGAACTTGTATTTTGTTTATGCACTGTCCTTAGTTGCAAACTGCAATGTAGTGGAACACAGCTGACT
The DNA here is from genome assembly GCA_013340265.1 of Coptotermes formosanus. Classification (NCBI taxonomy): domain Eukaryota; kingdom Metazoa; phylum Arthropoda; class Insecta; order Blattodea; family Rhinotermitidae; genus Coptotermes; species Coptotermes formosanus. The sequence continues at coordinate 68,459 of BLKM01011320.1, read as the reverse complement.
GACACAGCGAAATGATAATTTTAAATTTTGACTCGTAGTCAAAAATAGAAGTATAGTTTTTGAATACCAAACTTGGCCGTACACAAAATGGCAACTGGGCTTTACACGGTCATAGTAGCGTAGTCCGTAGTCACGTGTATTATTAACACAGCCTGTGTCTGTTTAAATAATCCAGTTAATGTTTTTGTGGCAGTAGACGGCCGTGAGTGACTCAACAGTTTGCAAAGGTCACTCACTGCAGTGAGCAGTCAGCGTATCAGTCAGAGAGAAAGTTGAGTAGCCATGTGGCTATGCGCCGTGGCCAATACTGGCACGGGAAATGGGGATAGCGTAAACAGGACGGTGCACATTAAAATTCGTTAAAGCGGCGTCTCAGCCAGCGCTCGCCATGTCAGTGTAATTACAAAACAGTGCAGCATCAGGATGGCAGCGTCAGACAGAAATAGACAACGTGGCAATGTGTAACCTGGTGTCCCAGGTTCATATCTTTCCTTCAGCCCTTCTTCATCCTCTACTAGGCTCATATACTAGCCACGTGACGTCATACGACGAGCCACCACAATATTCACGCGCTACTCCGTGGTCTCTTTTATCGTTCTTTCTTTATTATACTACCCCACGCGTTAATTTCATCTGTCGGTGTGTTGGCACTTTGCGACAGACGCGTCTGAAATTGCATAAAGACAAAGTCAAAACCGAACCAGTTTGCCTTGAATCAGAAGAGATTATTCATAGATGTCACCGCGATCTTCAGTGACAGACGTCTTAACAAACATTACAAGGCAACCGAGACTTAGATTTCAGAAGGACACGACAGAAGCTGGATTTTGGCACAAATGCCCAGCTGAATTACATTCACCACGTTAACCTGTGTTGTGGGGCTGCCAGGTTTCCAGTTGTCTCTAGCGTCTTCAGGCAAATGCCGACAGAGGCCACAGTCATTTTGTGTCATTGTGTGAACCTCATAAAATGTAACAGAATATCAGTCGAGCTAACTAACAAACTAACTAACTTTCTTCATGGTGAAGAGTCGTTGTTGACAGGCCAACAGTTCCTCAGCTAGCCAAGATATTCTATATATTTGATGAAACTTGGAAGTTCATTACCGCATTAACAACAATCCACCAGTTGTCTCAGTTCTGAGCCAGATGAATTCAGTCCACGCCCTTCCATCCTATTCTCTCAAGATACATTTTAATATTGTCCTCCCATCTACACCTGTTTCTTCCAAGTGGTCTCCTTCCATTATGTTTTCCTACCAACACTTGTATATATTTTTCTTTTTCCCTGTACGTGCCACATGCCCGACGCATCTTATTTTCCTTGATATGATAACACTAAAAGTATTCGATACGTGATACCAATCATGAAGCCCACCATTCGAACTGAGCAGTTTGTTCGAGGTTGTCACGCTGCATCCGTACAACAGGATGCCGCAAGCCTACATTTTATTTCGCCATCTCTCACCCTCGCATTGCGTTGGACGCTACTCTGTCCTCTCAGCTTAACCCTTTAAAGACGAAGCGTATCTGTTTTATATAAGGACTCGGCGCGTACCGCGCTGTAAACACTCTCCACTTCGGTTATAAAAACCAGTCGCTTAATGTTTTATAAGGCAAAAGTTGCTGTTTGTTCTGAGACCCGTACAAAACACATAAACGCAATGTGGGCACCACGTAGAATTTTTTAATGTTAAACCTGGTGGTACGTAAAGTTACCGCTAGGCTTTAAAAGGTTAAATAGCTTAATCAAATAATTTAAGATAAAATAACCTCTGCTGCATACAGAAGAATCGCAACGTTACGTATTTTACATTTGTGTCGGAAATTGTTTGTGGAGAAACTTCATGGCAACCTGCAACTTCCCAAATTGGGGGGGGGGGGGGGAGAGGCGGGTTTTCAGGTTAGAAGTAGGGTAAGGGAAATGGGACAGAGTTTAGCAAGATTTTTTTGCTTTCAAAGTGTCATAATTTCACATTGCACGCATCGGTCTAATTCCATTTACACCCACAAGAAAGGTACGGCTTTCTTTATTACGATTATGAAGAAACTCACAAATATCCTCTAAAAAATGTCGCCAGAGTCGCAACAGAGCACAGGAAGTACGGGTAGACATTTATTGACGCCCGTAAGTAAAGTGTGGCTGTCAATGCACCGTTTTTGACGAAACGCTCCGTCACTCGGTGTCTTCTGTACCGAACTGCGCTCCACAGCGAGTGAAAAATGCAGAAAACGGGACAAAATTTGATTTGCGAGTATTGATGTTAATCAGCGCGCCAAATCACCGAAGTTTTAGTAAATAAAATCAAATGTCATTAGGTTAGATTCAGATAATAAAAGGACTACCTGAAAATGGCTTTGTAAGGCAAACTGCATCTGCAAGAGACCTTAACAAAAGCATGCCTTCGTACGGTCTCACGGAATAAGAACCGTACTGTGAGTGGTTTGGTACATTCATTTAGCAGTGGTATGTGACCACCTTGCAACCGTGCTTCGAATCAAGATACGCTTGTATTGATGGTAGATATGGCAAGAAGGGAGTGATGTTTCACGTGATAATTAATTTGACGTCTTACTTAACGCATTTCTGATACGTGTAAGCACGTTAGGTACCATTCTAATAATTAAATTCAACTGAGTCATTTCATCAGTTGAATTCTAAACTTACCGTAAGATAGGGGTGATATGTAGAATTTAAGGGCAGGGATTAAATTAACCCGACACCATTCAGCCTAATAAGCTAATACCAAATTTTGTATAGATCCGCTGAATATTGCTGCAGAGAAATATAGACAGGCACATGAATCTATTCCCCCGTGAAGATTCAGTGAAAAACCTTCTCTGATGTTAAGGCTCTGGCGTTCGAAGAGCAGTTCGCCAGGTTCGTAACAGCCTCAGTGTGAAGGCACTGCAGTTCTTCGAAACGTCGGGCACCATTCACCCAATGACACAGCGTAAGGTGCCAGAAGACAGCAAGACTGCTGTGAAAACCTGGAGCTCAGCATGACAGTGAAGCGTTCCTGTATCAACACTGCCTTTCAGTGTCATATTCCGACTCCTTCTTATCATTGCTGGAACAATATTTTGAGACGCCCGGTGTGACTGAAGAAGACAGTGTCGATTGTGGAACAACGGGAAACAATGTTGACGGAGCTTCCACTTGCGACGTCACCAAGTTCATCATATGTGAGCTTTAAGTCACTTTTGACGGCATTGCGTTCTGCTACCAAGTACCTGTGTAAAAGGATAGTGAAATGTTTGAATGCAGCACTTTTTTCGGGATTATCTTGCTGTCTGTCATCTGCATGCTAAAACGCTGTGCCGGTAGGTTTATTGACCGTTTAAGCAAAATGATTAAACCTAACTGCGTTTAAAGATTTAGCTCGTACCGCGCAGAAAACGCACTGCATCTCGGTTACAAAACCAGCTAATTGATGTCGTGCACGGACATAAACACTACTAGCGAAATTGGAGACTCAGCATTAGTGAAGAGATCTCCGCCCTTCTGGCTTATTACGCGGCGCCGTGTGGCAATTGTTTGCCGACGTTTCGGGACAACGTATCGTCAAGAATCCGGACTCTTGAAGATGGGATTGAGACGTTGTCCTGAAACGTCGGTAAAGAGTTATCACACGATGCCGAGTAATATCCCAGAAGAGCACCGATCTCATCAACATCGCAGCGGAAGCCTGAATTCAACGGTAGTGAAAATTATAAATGTAGAATGATACAAAGCGAGAGCAGTTGAGGGCCACGTACAAGAGAATTAATTAATTAATTACAGGATAAATTTTAACGAAACTTTGGAACAATACTTGTATTGAAATTTTATGACATTTTAAAATTGCAAAGACCATGTCTAAATTTTGGATTCCCTAACTATTGTGAATGTCATTACCCAGTAGCAATTTACATATAAATATGGCTGCCTGGTGATGGATAAGACAAAGCCGAAACGTGTAGTAAAGCAGTGGCAGAAATTATTCTGTTTGCTTCGTTTCGTAGTCCTTCCCTCTTCTACCTACTTGTTCACAGTAGGTGTACAGCGTTTTTATTTTCACTTGATCACACTGAAACACACACCACACGTCGGTAGGACTCCTCTGGACGAGGGATCGCCCCGTCGCAGAGACCTCTACCTGACAACACGCAAACAGTCTACAAGAGACAAACATCCATGCCGCCTGTGGGATTCGAACCCACGATCCCAGCAAGCACTCGGCCACAGACCTACGCCTTAGACCGCGCGGCCACTGGGATCGGCTATTCTGTTTGTGCCGCCTTAATATTTAACCATACCGTATATCTGATTAAGTCTGGCACAACGAGATTGCACGCAAATATTTGTCGGGCACCATTTATTAGATGTTCGCCATGAACCGATAGAAATTTCTTCCTTCTGTGGCTGCAAATGTTAGCACACGCTGTCTAAACAGATTTAGAAACCCGTCTCAGCTCTTCTATATATAACTGGATTTGAAAGTATGTTGACAGCCATCAGATTTGTAATGTGTATTTAACCGCGTGTACAAATGCTTCCTGGCCGAACGAGACATCTAAGAATGTCGGATGACGTCACTGTTTGGTGCTGGCTGACATGCGTGTCAGTGGAATGTTTCGTAGCGTGACAGTCAATTACCGTTTACAGCCCGGTGGTTACTATATGCACCGCCAGGTTTAACATTCACAAATTCTACGTGCTGCCCACACAGTGTATTTATGTGTTTTATATGGATCTCAGAACAAACAGCGATTATTTCCCTCTACAGCGTTAACTGATTAGTTTTTATAACCGAGACGGAGTGTTTCCTGCGCGGTACGGACTGAAATCTTTAACTGTAACGTACATGTAATGTACATGTTTCAAAGTGTTTAAATGAGCTTTGATTTGTGTGTAATGTTATCATCATATTTCTAAAGACATCTGGGAATATACCAAACAGGGGCCACATTTAAAATGCTTTGCTCGGCCCTGATTTCCCCTGCAGCTTTTATACGTTATGTGACAATAATCACAACACCGTCAATTGTGACATCTTGAACACAGGAACACCGGTACAGCTGTACTGGTGTGACGCACTGGGCCTGCTGCTTGGCATAGGAGCTTAGTCTGTCGCCCGGACATGTGAAGAAAATCTCCAAATGCATTGCATTTGGTTAAGTAATGGTAGACTTTGTTATTATGTCGGTTGCCGGTACATTGCAACGTCGAATGAGATCTAAGGGTTAATTAGGTAGAATGGTGGACAAGTAAGGTCTGAAAACAGTTAGGCGCGGACTGCTGCGAAATGCTGTGTTGGCAATCAGCTGGCGAGACTGAGGAAGACGGAGGAGTGGTCGCCAGTAACTTGGTGGCTAGAATGTAAGACGTGCATGGGGGAGAGTGGAGGTGTAGCTCCACTTGGAAATGAGTAGTCAGCGTCACGCTTCGGCCTCTTTACCCGAGGACTTCCTCCCGTTACGCATTAACCACGAGGTTATGTGGGCCCCACAGCCGGTCTGGACGTTTCGGAGAAGATAAAAGTCTCCTGTCGCTGCCGGGATTGGATGGTCCAGTCCGTATCATGGCCGTTGTACCGACTAGTCGCTACCGGCTCCGTCTCTAAGTATTGTTAATTCTAACCACAGGCACTGTAATGTCCAGTTTGTTGCAGAGCACCTTGAACACTCGATCGTGAAGGCAACAAACACAGCTGTTGAGGCCTCGGCCAGTGTGCTGCACTGGAAGGATTACTTGCAGTCATATTAACATTAATGTAGGGTTCTGACAGGATAAGGTCGTTCGGTTCTTTACTGCAGCGCGAAGTGCACGAACACAGCTCTGTTTCTTCGTTCTAGCGTTAAAAGCACGGATGACCTCGCGATACTTTAGCCTCACATTTAACGACTGCGTCACAAGACGATAAGTTACAATATTGCTGTGAACTTCATGTAATGTGCAGTCGGAGTTTGGTGTCTGGTTGTGTGACTGTCGCATTAACGCTTTAAAACATGAAGCCAATAAAAGCAGAAATACGTGGAAATACTGCTCTGTCAAATGTTCCTCCGATATTATAAAGAACGCTGGTTTGTTTGAAAGTTCCCAGGTTTCGCCTGCTTTTCCTTCTGGTGAGAGTGATGTTAACCTCTTAAAGCCTAGCGGTAACTTTACGTGCGACCAGGTTTAACATTACAAAATTCTACGTGGTGCCCACATCGCGTTTATGTGTTTTGTACGGATCTCAGAACAACAGCAACTTTTGCCTTATAAAACATTAAGAGACTGGTTTTTATAACCGAAGTGGAGAGTGTTTACAGCGCGGTACGCACTGAGTCCTTATATAAAACACATTACCTTTCGTCTTTAAAGGGTTAATATGAAAGTTGGGTATGGAGGAATGCTCGATACTCATTTTCATATTAATATCACTTTCACCAGAAGGACACAAATTAATCTGAATTATAAAACCGTGCAGTAAATGTCCTCAGCTTGTTCTGAGATCCATACAAAACACATAAATACACTGTGTGGGCAGAACGTAGAATTTGTGAATGTTAAACCTGGCGGTACATATTGTAACCACTGGGCTTTACAGGGTTAACGAAGTTTCAGTGTCTGAATATGTATATACCCAGATAAGAGAGAAGCGTAAGAAGGAGTAGAGACGGAAAGGAGTCCGTTCCTTGGTGATAACAATAAACCACATTGCATTTTGTATGGAAGTCCGCCTTGTAATTACAACAAGCAGCACAATGCAATATCTGGTACAAGTAACGGAAACTGGTAACTGGTAGACAAACCGTTCATGTATCTTATGACGTCAGGAAGCCTTTCATGTGATCAGCAAACGGCCAAAATATTCTCATGATCAAAAATACAAACCTAGGAAAGCAGGCTGAAACAAACACATGCCATAGTAAGCACGCTCAAACAAGTACAGCCCGTTTGAAGGCACGCTAAAAAAACACAGGCCGTAGTAAACAGACTCAGACCAATACAGGCCGTTGTAAGGCACGCTCAAAGCACTTTCTCTTTCTTCTGTCCAGGTGGCACGTACAGCTTCCTGTCTTCATGAGTGGCGGCCGGCAATAAGCAGCACCGACTGCTGCTAGTGATGGGCACAATATTGCTGCTTTGTAGGGCACAGTCCTTCAAATGGCCTGTGTACATACAGTTACCAGGTTTCAGTTGTGCACTTATTTATCGCTCCAATAAATATTACAGGAGTATGAACTTAAATTACATCAGAAGTCAAGCACAACTTGTATATTAATCAATTTTTTCCAGTCAAACACAACTTTTATTTTTAATAATAATAATAATATTATTATTATTATTAATATATGGCTACTACATGTTTCGGCCCACTAGTGGCCATCATCAGGTACACAATACAAAAACCAAAAGAAAGAACCTTTACACCGTCTTTTAGTTTTTGTATTGTGTACACGTTAGATATTAAACGCGAGCCTCTCACCGCGGTGGTACATGTTCGATTCCAGGCCAGAGGTTTGTAGTGGACGAAGTAGCACTGGGACAGGTTTTTCCCTGAGTACATCAGTTTTCCCCTGTCAATACCATTGCATTGATGCTCCATGCTTACATTCAGCTACGCGGTGTTCTTACAAGAAGGACAAATGGGCCAAGTGTAGGAACCTTATGAAAAGCAATGCTCTATCGGATACAGACGACCACCGGACTGAGTATTTTGTGTCGGTATAAACGAGAGTCTTTATAACAAAAGAGTGTAATGTTATGGTTATCAGTGAATAATTATATGGTACAACAGAGTATCTGCCGCAATAGACGAGGCGTCGCATTAACCGATGTCGTTATAACCGGGTTCGACTGTACTTGTGCTTTGGTAGTGTAGTTTTAGAGGGTTGACCCAAGGTTCAGCGATATACACAGAGCCCACACTGTGACCATGCGGCACTCACGCTCCCTTTTTTGTTTTTCCAGTTGGCGACACTGTGGCTGTGGCGACTGACCCTGCTGGTTTTGTCTATTCTGCTGTTGCTCGAGACAACGTCAACAGCACAAAGTAAGTAGAGCAGTTAACCTGCACAGCTGATAGATTCTCAGCTTGTCAAGAAATTGTAGCGCCTTCTTCACAACTGCCCCCCACTTGTCCCTATCTGGGACCTGGTAAATCCAGCCCAAGCACTCTCATCCTGTTTTTGTAGGATCCGTTCTCATTCATTTTCCCATACACACCCAGACTTCCCAAATTTTCTCTTTCCTTCAGATTTCCGTAAAAATCTGTCGGCCCTCTTTAACATTTCTTCATATCACCATATATATACACCAACAACTGCACTATAATTAGATACATTGATATACAAGGTGTGTTCTCATCCATGGTGATACAAACAACCACAGGGACACGTCCCTGAAAGCGAAGATGAATTTCTTCAAAAGATGCTTGTTTGCAGTTCGAATAACAACCGTTACAATATATATTGTGGGGCAAGCGGTGGCACAGCTGGTTCAGGCACTGCGCTACAAACCAGTGCGCTAACCGCTGGCGTCATTGGAATTTTTCATTGACATATTCCTTTCGGCCGTGCTATGGCCCTGGCGTCGACCCAGCCTCTAACAGAAGGGAGTACCAGGAATATTTCCTGGGGGGTGGGGAGGGGGGGGGGTAAAGGCGGCCAGTGCGTAGGGCTGACAACCTTACCACCTTCATGTGCCGACTGTCTAGAAATTGGGGGGCCTTAGCCTCCTGGAACCCTCAGGGCCTGTCCAGGCCTGTACTGGGATTGCTTTGCCTTTCACAATGTACGCTGTACTGTACTAAGATTTTGACATTTTTAACCATTGTAATATTCTGTACTTTAACTGTTAGTGCACGTCTATGGTATAAGTAGCCGTTAATGTATTTTTATTTGTTGAATTCCTCCCTGAAGATGATTGAAGAAAACCGAAATATGTAGGTTTACCACAAGCTGCGTATCATTGTATCTAATTATAGTGCAGTTGTTGGCATATATGTGTGTGTGTGTGTGTGTGTGTGTGTGTGTGTGTGTGTGTGTGTGTATATAGTGACTTAACTTAATGCGCGGGACATGGATAATTTTAAATTTCTCAACGTATTGGTTTTTAAGGTTAAAAACCAATATGTTGACAAAGTTAACAATTAGCAATTATTGTTAACTTCTCTCCTAACTCCAAAGTTGTGTGTGCACCCATTTTCGGCTGTCTGTGGCAGCTTATTCAATATATTCGCAGCTACCCTGCACATCAGCACGTTCTGTCTTCGATTCGCAAGCTGTAGACTCGCCATACCGTGGTGGCAGTGACCGACTTAGCACGGAGTGTTCTTAGAAGACAGTTTGTACGAAGCTTGCATTATAACTGCTTGCTGATATAAACGTTTTAACTCGCAGAGAAAAAAAATGTTTCTGTATTACAATAGGTTGTCAGTGCTTATTATGAGAATTACAAGAAGCACGTAAATACACTGACTAAAATAGAATACACCGTGCTGTAATTTTGCCTGTTGTTTTATATGGGTGTGAAACTTGGTCTCTCTTTAAAGGAAGAAGGCGGGCCGAGGGTGTTCAAGAATGGGGTAGTGAGGAGGAGATTTGGGCCTAAAGGGAGGGTGTAACAGGAGACTGGAGAAAATTACATAATGATGAGCTTCACGTTTTGTGCACATCAGCACACTTCTTGCTTTCAGACTACAGAACGCATAAAAATGCAATGCACTAAGATTGAGTTCACCAAACATGTTTACGGTGATCAGATCAGTAGTAAGATGGGCGGGGCACGTGGCATATATGGCGAAAAGATAAATGAATACAGGGATTTGCGGAAAACCTAAAGGAAAGATCACTTGGAAAACCTAGGCGTAGACGGGGGGATACTAGCTACTGAAGTCGATCTGAAAGGAATGACACGAAGGAGTATGGACTACAACCAGATACAGCCTTCGTCGGCATTAAATTTTATTATCCTAAAATATTTATTTTATCTTGTATTCTCTTTCTTTGTCTTCCCAGTTTTTACTTTTCAAGAATTGCCCCTGCCAAACTTTTATATTGACTTCTTGTCTCTCCTATCAGAGCTTTGCTGTCATTTGCATCGTTGCCTCTTAGGCAGTTTTTCTCAAGCTTTGGCCTGGGAATTTTACGCTTTTTCCATGCCATAATGAATATTCATTACACTCGCTGTTACAGCAGCGTAGGCATTCACTACAATCATTTCTGCAGTAATGTGTTTCTGCTGCACCGGTAAAAGCAAAACATGATTTGTTTCACTTTCACGTGGCCAGCTTATTTCTCCTTCTTTATTTCCGAATGAGACACAAAGGCATCCTTCGTTTTTTTCACACCAGGAAAGAACACTGCAACTGGATTTGCCATGAACATTGACCAATGCTAAAAGCATTAAAATCGAGTGGTAACTGTATATACGTACCACCTACTCTGGCATCATTAAGGACGTCTGCATTTTACCACACACTCTATGACTCTGGGAACAGACAGACTTCACTTCCCTGGACAGCGTTGACTGGTTGGTCCGCGTGGTTTGTAGTGGCTGTGTCCTCTGTTAGTTGCGACTGACATATTGTGAACTGTCTAGATGAGTGTCAGTATCGAAAGGTTTACCAGCTTTAGCGCTTGTGGACAAAATGCACATTTAAAACCCGGTGGTTACTTTACGTACCACCAGGTTAATATTCACAAATTCTACGTTCTACCCACACAGTGTATTTATGTGTTTTGTATGGATCTCAGAACAAACAGCGATTATTTCCCTATACAGCATTTTATGCTGTATTTATTTTATGCTGTATTATGCGGTTTTTATAACGGGGACGGAGTGTGTTTACTGCGCGGTACGGGCTGAATCTCTACATAATTCAGACAAATCTGAGTATTTAGAAAGTCAAGTGCCAATTAGAGCTGCCTAACACAATCCGTTAACACACAGAAGGAATGAAGAAGAAGACACAGGCTGCACTTTGTCAGTTCATCCTACGCAGTCTTTTAAATAAGCATCAGAAGTATTTGAGCCTCTTCAGAAGACGTTCCACGCCTAAGTACTGTGAAAGTGAGGTGACACACTGCTTAAGTGAAACGTCGTGTATAGGGAAGCTGTTTGCCGGGTAAATCGACCGGAGCGTGAATCTGAGCTCGCCTGTTCACATGTTGTCTGTGTGACTGCACTGCCTCGTACGACTTTATGATACGACGTTTGGACAGAGGGACTCAGAATTTCGAAACATTCTCTTTAGAGGAGGTAGGAATTAAAATTATTGGCACTTGTCGCGCCAACTGCAGCAAAAGGCTACACGCATTGTGCAGAACACTTGCTGTCAATAAGTTCAGAAACTGGCATTCCTATGTGTCGTGTTCAAAATTATGAAGACCAAAATGTACGGACACGTAATCTGTAATAAGGGTGTGAAGCTCTTCATGCAGAACATCTGAAAACGGTGTTGAGACGATTATTTGTAGTCGCGGTACATCAATAAATCGCTAGAGAAAAATACGTCAGCAACTTCAGAATCTGTACTGTTCAGCTGATTTTACTTCGTATTACTGAAGAAGAGAGAAGAGCTGCGCTGCAGGTTGGGGTTAATGCTGAGGTGGGCTTTACAGACACAGGGGAAACCTGAAGGGGCTCAAGATGGGGGGACATGTTCAGTGAGGGAGGTTCCGTATCCTGTAACTTCCGTTTCAATTAATAATGTCACTTTTCAGGGGGCAACATGCAACAGGTGGTGCAAAAGTCACTCACATGCTGTTCAGGGTATAAGACGTGTGTAGCGGCACCGTCATTGGGAACTTGGTACTCCGAAGAATTTCGTAGTGTGATTCGGATTTTATGGCCGAAACTTTTGCCCCCCAGTGTAATTGATACCAGTTGATTGAGGTGTATGTTGATGACGTACTGAGAGTGTGGAATGTTGGAAAATGATGCAGAGAGTTCAAATTTGTTCGAAAGTACATCCGTGGTGAAAATTGTATCAGTCGGCCGAATGCACCATAGGCTGATGGGGAGGGCCAGCGATGGGGAGAACTTATTTTGGAAAATCGATGAACCACTTGGAAGGTCGTCGATTCCACCATAATGAGGAAGTAGAAATGTCTATGTGTGAATGTTTGCGAAGGCACGATTCAGGTTGCTACTGCCACAAAACTTTAGGAGTGCACCCTGTTGGGAAAACTGTTTCTGTGTTGTAGGGCGTTATGTTGGAAAACAACGACACGTCAGCGGAATAAGTGAACCGCATTTACCGTTGCAGCTTCGTCATTTGTAAGCTGTATGACCCACGGAACCTCAGTTACTGAACGTGCGTCCTATCGTACAATCAGGATTTTTTTGAACAATAATATGAAGTTTCGGTTTCTGTAACAGTAGCACGCTGATCGCCTGCACAGCTGCTGTGTTATCAGGTGACACCCTGTCTATCGCACTAATGGAAGTACAAGTAGGTAGCCCTTATCCGACAGTCTCGTGACCGTATTGTTTTGTGAGTTGGGAATTTTTAGGATTTTAGAGGTACTGCCGTGTACTACTATGTAACGTCGCCACCGGGCCTGGGGCAGCACTCGGTAATCACAGACATTGATATATCTGCAGTGAAGCGTATGAATATGCACACTAAGTGGGTAAATAAAGATACTGTAAATAGTATTGCTGCTCATTATATACTGCAGTCAATAAACAGGTAAGTGGAATAGAGGGATAAATATAGACTGTAAATGCTCTAGTGCTTTTTATTTCTAAGGAAAACATTCGGTAGAACTTCAAACATAAACAGGTTCAAACTAAGCTAAGGACGTATACATATACTTCTTGTTTTATCCTTCCCTCTTCTACCTACCTGTTCACAGCAGGTGTCGAGGGTTTTTGTAATTTCATTTGATCACACGCAAGCACACACCACAGTCGGTAGGACTCCTCTGGACGAGGGATCGGCCTGTCGCAGAGGCCCCTACCTGACAACACAAACACTGTACATGACTAAAATCCATCCTCCCTGTGGAATTCGAACCTACGATCCCAGTAAGCGCTTGGCCGCAGACCTACGCCTTAGACCGCGCGGCCACTGGGATCGGCCCTGTACATATACATGCAGTAAATTTTCATTACATATGGCATCTGGCGTGGTTCAAAGCTTTTGGTTTGCAGAGGTTTTCGGATTTCGGGATCCCGGATAAGGAGTAACGTACATGTGCTGCCTTCAGCATATCGCTATAGCGATACAGTGTGTGCAAAAGGAAAGTTGCACGAGTCATCAGGTCGCTGCCACTGCACCAGCACACAAGCTAATGTTCTGTGCCACACAGTCCATAACAACACATTAATTTTGCCGAATGAAGCAGTTATGCAGTTACAAGAAAGTTCTTCAAAGAAAGATGTTTGCGCTGCCAGGCCCTTTCCCCTTCACTTTGTAACGGTAATTTATTTTTTGTTTAACACTCCAAATACTTAAGAGTGAAAGGTTAGGTTGACCTTATGGCCCTGAGAAGTATGAAAATACAGTCTGTAATTCGTAGTGGAAATTTACTGCCTTTTAATTGTAATGGCCCCGTCAGTTACAAAGATTATATAGCGTTGGTGACAGATGGAAGAAAAATGCTTAACGATTTTTGGTGGGGAAGCAGAGAACACTTCCAAGATCTAGGGATAAATGGAAGGGCAATATCAGAATGGATTTGATAGAAATGGGACTGCAGGGCTTTCAGGATGGAGACAAGTGGCTGGCGGTTGTGAACACGGTAATGAACTCCTGGAGTCAGTAAACTGTGGGGAATATTTGACTACCTACAGGAGGCTTCTGATTCACGCAGTGTAATGTGCTTGATGTACGAATGGGTAGGAGCATTGGTACAGAGAAGCCTGCCCCACTGTCACTGTGTCCACCACAGATGCTACATGAACTGGCCTGGCCTTCCTGATGCAAGGGCGGCGGTCACCCACCTGAACCGTGCCGTGGCCACAGCTGCTTAACAAGTCGCTCCCTTTAATTTGCGTACTTGTATGAGAATTGAAACACTTGCTAACAAAAGAGTAAATACGGAAACGCGGGTAGGATTTGAGCAAGAAATGGGACATTGCATGCATCTGAACGGGGCTCTGCTTTGGAATTTGGTGGTACCTTAGGTGGCAAATAATTTCACCGGCTTTTATGGTACCTGAAATTTCAGTACCTGTCACTAACACCAAAATCAAATTTTTCGGTCGGTGTGAACATTAGTTTGCAGGCGTTCTTTGCGAAGTAAAAACAGACTGACTTACTTGGTCCGTTCGTCTTTCCGTCTATTTTATAGTATCAGTGGCGGTGGCGCAGTTGGTTGAGGCACTGCGCTACCAGTCAGAAGGTTGCGGGTTGGATTCCCGATGGTGTCCTCCTGTAACGGAAATAAGTTCCAGGAATATATCGTGGTGGTAAAGGCGGCCGGTGCGTAGGGCTGACAACCTCACCACCTTCATGTGCCGATTGTCTGGAAATCTGGGAGACTCACTCTCCTGGCACCCTAAGGGCCCGTCTAGGCCTGTACAGGGATTGCTTTGCTTTATCAGTGTTTAAGCCCTCGTCGAGATTTTCATTGAATTCTGTAAGGATTTCTTTACAGAAAGCTGCCGGGCAAGCGCGCGCGGTAAGAGACCTACTTTACTTAAGGGCATAAGTGAGCTTTTACTGGCCCTTTCTGTGTTTCTTGTGCAATTTGGGTGAAGATGGGTGCGGCTTGTCTCCACATAATGCCGTTCGGAAGTCTTGCAGTTCGCACCGCCTGTCAGGTAATTTCAGTGTGGGAAGGCGACCATAAATGCCAAGTAAAGATTTGGAGCCTGTTATTTTATTTAAAAATATCTCCTGATATTTTCTGTAAAAACAGAAAGAAGGCTCGGCCAAGACCCGCTGCAAGCCATAGAAGATTATAATCGCATATTACAGGTTTCCCCTTTTATTGCGAACCTCGTGACTGAAAATTTATCGAATTGAAACCCTGCATGCGCCGTGATATCCCATGACACCTCTTGTCCTCAGGGACAGGATAGAAGGAACACTGGGTAGAAGTATTACCAACTAACATAAATTTTATGTGCATAACTTCGGATACCTCCCTTAACCTAAACCTTCAAATAAAATCCATGGCAGTAGCAGAACGTACAAAATTTGCTACGTGTCTGTGACGTAACTATGTCAGCAATAGGCCTTCGATGTACGGAGGAAGTGAGGGGTGAAACTGGTGCTGTAAAGCAATGTGGCACATATCGATAAAACGGCCAACAGGAGTCCGGAGAGATTTGTGTAACCTGAAGTTTCACAGGTCATCGTATTTACCAAATATTGATAAGGCGATACACATTCCATGGGAATTGAGAACTGTCCAGTTGGTCCACTTTTCGTGACATTACATGCAGGGTCTTTCTTTTTTTTGTCTAACAACATGACAAAAGCAGCATTCAACAAGGAGACTCTTTTCACCAGCAAATTGGACTTAAATTTAAGGAAGAAAGTAGTAAAGTGCTACATTTGGAGTACAGCCGTGTATGGTGCTGAAACGTGGACACTTCGGAAAGTAGATCAGAAATACCTGGAAAGTTTTGACATGTGGTGCTGGAGAAGGATGGGTAAGATGAGTTGGACCGATCGTATGAAAAATGAAGTATTACATAGAGTCAAGGAGGAGGGGAATATCCTACATAGAATAAACAGTGGGAAGGCTAACTTATTGGTCACATGTTGCGTATGAACTGCCTACTGAAACATTGAAGGAAAGATAGAAGGAGGAGTAGAAGAGACGAGAAGAAGAGGAGACGACGAAAGCAGCCACTGGATGACTTTAACGAAACGAGGGGATACTGTAAATTGAAGGAGGAAGCACTAGATCGCACTGTGTGGAGAACTTGCTTTGGAGGAGGCTGTGGACCTGTCGTAAGACAGACCGAGCCTTGAGTAAATGAAGTGGGGTTTGTAACAGTCGCTACTGCGCCGCGCTTGTGGGCGCTGGGATGAGAGGACTAAGTTAATACGAGCCGACAGGAAGTGGCAGACGATAAAATAATGATCCTATATATATATATATATAGGGGAATGGGTTTATAAGTGCCTGGGGTGAACTCGTTTTATGTTGTTACTCGTTTTATGGTTCTTTTGTTCTTTGTCTTTTGCTTTCTATTTTGTGTGTTCTGTGTTTTTGTATTTTTTGTGTATCTTTTCTCCTTACGTATACAGTTGTTTCTTTTCTATTTATGTATAGTGTACGGATCACTGTCACCTGGTGAAAACCCACTTGCAGTTAATAAATATCATGTCATGTATATCATATCGTATCATATCATATCATATCATATCATATCAACATTGTGGCTGTGTAGTGTCTGTTGCGCCGTGTAAGCCCTTCCATTCTGTTAGATGTGCTAGGGAGAGCTGGCAGGACCTGCTGAGAACGTTCAAGTTCATGCTTGGAATTACACAGAAAAACAAAACTTGATTTTGATCACAGAATAAATCACGAAGGACAAACAGTGTCGACACAGACTGTACAAATAACGGTCCTAAATTTCCTCTCCAACATGTTTTGACGTTTTCTAAGGGCATCTTCAGGGAGATTTCTTCAGGAAACCCCTACCTAACACCAACTTTATATCAGTAAGTTTAAATTTGTTACTGATACCTTTGTTTTCTAAACAAATATTTGTGAAGATGACCTTATACAAGGTCGAAACGCATTCGCCAGTAAATAAACGGCTGTTAATTTTACAACTTATAAGCAAGTTGCCTGTTCTGCATGACTGACTCCTTTGCTGGTTACACGGTTATATATGCAACACTCTGAACGTTAACTTAATATGTAATTTTAGCCTGACAGGTAGATCGTATTTCTTTGCGTCACCGCGCCAGTAAGCGCCTGACACAACTTTCTCTGCACGTTTCCTCCGTTCAGAATAATGTCTGCAGCTGGTAATGCTGCCTTCGCCACATGCATTACGTACGTGCTGGCCGCTGGATTACCTGTCACAAATCCGTTCCCCTACCTGTAGTAAGTTTAGCCTTAAAAAAAGGACACAGAGAGGAAGACAGGTGTAAGTCAAATGCGAAACAATTATGCTTTGACAGTGCGTCGCAGCCTGCATACAAAATAAGTTCAACATGAAAGTAAATTTGTTGAGTTGTATTTCGTCACTTGTATGAACATTTATTGCCCCTTCTCTTATAAGCTTAGGCGGCGTTATGTCAAACTTTTGCTTGAAAACTTGCAAGCAAGAACTTTGTAGAAGGCGTACGTGGTAGAAGAATACGAAATGTCCTGAAAAGCCCAGTGGTTACTTTAGGTACCACGAGGTTTATCTATAATCAATTTGAGTAACGTTTCTTTCGTCTTGCGTGGGAGTTCCTTGGATCGCCACCAGATGGCAGGAGACAGAACTATGAGAAAGGAGTTCCATAGATACCACTAGATGTCAGGAGATGCAAATAAACAGGCCTATGAAAACGCTTTCGAGTGTAATCACAAACTTTGAATGTGGTAACAGTGGACATTTATGCTCTTACGATATTTATGCTGTTACGGTAAATGATATGTATATGGAATCAAGCGTGAATGACGGTAATACAACACCGCCACGAAATTCCAGTGTTTTAAATGTGATAATATTGGAATGCAACAGCAGTTATATGCTGTGATTCATATACAGCTGCACGTAACATAACACTACAACATTTCAGTGTCACAATACTGTAGCAACTGAGTCACTCATTCTATTATAACATGCATAATGCTCTCATGCTATATAACTGCACATACTGTAGCATTTCATTGTGAAAATACTGCAGCAATTGATGTACTCTTTCTAATATAACATGCCTAATGCTCTCGTGCTATCTATGTAAAAATTCAGTAATGCAAAGGTATGTAACGCTTGGAGTTCCATGGGCCGCTGCCACATGGCAGGACAACTATGAGAATGTTCGAGTTTCACAGACCGCCACTAGATGTCAGGAGACGTAAATACAGAGAACTGTGTTTTCTGCGCGATACGATCTTAGCCTGTACTATGATTCAGCTTTATTTACATGTTTTGTGTGTATCTCGGAATAAACCACGATTCTTTCTCCATGCAGCATTAAATGACTCAATTTAAAACCCTGTCGGGGTGTGTTTACTGCGCGGTACGGACTGAGCCTGTAATATAATTCAGCTTTATTTACGTGTTTTGTATGGATTTCGGAACAAAAAACGACTACTTTCCTATGCAGCATTAACTGATCGACTTTTAAAACCGAGACGGAGAGTGTTTACTGCGCGGTACGACCTTAGCCTGTAATATATAATTCATCATAATCTCAGTCTTTAAATGGTTAATCACAAAGATATAAAATAGCAAATAAATATTCGTAAACAATGTTCTCTTTGGTGTAACTTATGATTTAAGGTCGTGTCATTGCTCGGGCAGTTAGTCGCCCGCCTCCTAAGGCGGAGGCACGTGTTCGATCCCGGGTCAGTCTACGTGGCATTTGTGGTGGACAAAGTGGCACTGGGACAGGGTTTCCCCGAGTATTTCGGGCTTCCCCCATCAATTTCATTCCATCAGTGCTCAATTACCAGGAAAAGACAACAATAATAATAATAATAATAATAATAATAAGCTTCTTCATGCGGTTGCACAAGAAGCCTTAAGGTTGCGTTGCGTCCGTAGCGTCTGCTGCGGGGTTCATCTCCACAAAAAACTTAAATCATGGTATGGGTTTTATGTTGTGGCTTTTCCTTCAAATGCTCCAACGTTTTGCCCACAGTAAGCAGTAAGCCCATCTTATATACACCGTAACGCTGTCAGTCTCTGTCACACTCCCACATTGAAGTTTCATGGACCGCCATCAAATGGCAGGAAAAGACAAGACATAGAATTTAGTTTGACGGACGCGCGGATGGTATGTAACAGACACGACGAATTGGGGTTGCCACGTTAACTACGTAAAGGTTCGCCGGGCACTAATACGACAGTATAATATACATACGTACACATTATTCGGGGTTTCACGATAACTGCGGGCACCACTACGATATTGTAATACAGAGGCATGCACATTCTTCAGGTTTCCACGGTAACTACTTAAATGTGCGTGCCTTGCCTGCCCGGATCGCGGGGTTTCTCAGTAACTGCGTGCATGAAGTGTGCCTTGCCACCACGGGTCGCTGGGATTCCACGGTACATACGTAAATGTGTATCCCTATACTGCCCGGGTCGCCGGGCACCAGCATACTAGTCATTAACAAATTCTACGTTCTGCCCACACTGTGTATTTATGTGTTTTGTGTGGATCTCAGAACAAACAGCGATTATTTCCCTATAGAGCATTAACTGACTGGTTCTTATAACCGAGACGGAATGTGTTTACTGCGCGGTATGGACTGGATCTTTAAATACAATTCCTGTTAATCACGAGCTACTCAACACAGTGATCCTTGCGTCTCCTCTGTCTGCAGGCAAATGCTGAGATGGTTCACACGGGTCCACGTAGCTAGTGCACGCCTTCTCATACTGCTTTTCCAATTTAATTTCATCAAAGTTAACCCCTGCTTTAAAGTCAGATATTTTTTTCCAAATTGTACGCTGTAGCGTTAGCCAGAAATAAGAATAAAAATTCTGCTGCCGTTATTTCAAGGCACTACTGTCACCATTCTAATGTCATCTTTATTTTCATTTTCATACTCTTCATATGGTAGGATGAGTGGACGAAGACTAGGAACCTCCCCAGAAAGTGATCGCCTTTGCCCCAGCAAACACGAATGTCTCCAACCTCTGTCGTTTCTTTGTGGTCTACTCTTCTACTCTCCATCTTAACGTCTCTGTCTGTGTCAGAGTTTGTATGTTTGAGGCCGCCTGAACGTGTTGCTGATCCATTTGCTGCCCTCCTGAAAAACACTGTGCTGGCTGTACTTCTCACATCACACCGCTTGTTTTCAGGTGGCAGGCGACGCCTTCGCCGGCCGTCCTCGTCCACACCGTCGACCATTTTGAGAAGCCGCGATCAGGAGACGTCAGCAAGTGTGAACCGATTTAAAGTGCGCAATCGGCTGCCAGCCACAGTGCCCGGTACGAAAGGCGCTGTCGGCAACACCAGCGAGAAGGAGGGATACAAGGTAGGTGCCGGTAACGTATGGTCTGATGGACTGCAGGAATGTAAGGTAGGTACCGGTACCGTGTGGTCTGATGGACTGCAGAGATACAAGGTAGATGCTGGTACCTTGTGGTCTGATGGACTGCAGGGATACAAGTTAGGTGCCGGTACTGTGTGGTCTGATGGACCGCATGGATGCAAGGTAGGTGCCGTTACCGTGTGGTCTGATTGACTGCCGGGATACAAGGCGCGTACCGGTACCGTGTGGTCTGATGATGGACTGCAGGGATACGGTGTAGCTGCCGGTACTGTGTGGTCTCATGGATTCCAGGGATAAAAGGCGCGTGCCGGTACTGTGTGGTCTGGACTGCAGGGATACAAGGTATGTGCTGGCACCGTGTGGTCTCAGAGACTGCAGGGATACAAGGTAGGCGCCGGTACCGTGTGGTCCGATGGACTGCCGGGCGTCACAAGGCAGAAAGCACCATTGCTACCAGTGACAATCAAAGGCGCCGCATGTATTGTTGACTAAACAGTCAGCTTCTTTCTTCACATATAAACAATGCAGTAACCAACTTCAGGCCTTCGGCCACGTGCCGTACATATTTAATGTGGCAGAGGCGTTGCGCCCACAGCAAAGGTGCCCTAAGTGTCACTGCTTGTACTTCATGGAATCATGCTGAAATTTTTTTCATTAAAATTTACAAAGGTGCAGTAATAGAAATGTAAAATTTAGAATTTGAAACTGTAATGTAATTATTTGCTGTGTCCCTATCAATACCACAGTTTTACTGTCAAACACAAGCAGTGTCTGCCTTTATGTAGGCTATCGTTGCTTTAGCCTGACATATTTCGAATTAACTTCATTATCAAGCCTCCTTGTTTTTGATAACTGCTGAGGTTTCTTACACCACACATGGACTTACAATAATCGTCATCTTTTTAGTACGCTATATTTTGCAATGCAATGAGTCCTTATTTCATTTTTGTGACATGAGAAACTTTACTTAATGACAAATATTAGTTATTGAACATACGCTTGGTGATCAATACATTTGTTGCAGGTAGTGTTACAATACCAACTGGTCAGTATACTTGTTTTTCCAGGTAGCGTTAAAATACCAACTGTTCAATACACTTGCTGCAGGTAGTGTCACAACACCAACTGTTCAATACACTTGTTGCAGGTAGTGTTACAACACCAACTGTTCAATACACTTGTTGCAGGTAGTGTTACTACACCAACTGTTCAATACACTTGTTGCAGGTGGTGTGTTACTACACCAACTGGTCTCAGTATAGGCCGAAACATGGCAAGTTCCTGCCCGAAGACATAGAGCCCGATCTTTGCACTCATATAATCTTTGCCTTTGGATGGCTGAAAAAGGGCAAACTTTCGTCTTTTGAGTCAAATGACGAGACGAAGGATGGGAAGGTCGGGCTGTATGAGAGGATTATGGCCCTTAAGAAGGCCAGCCCAAAGCTGAAGGTTCTTCTTGCGATTGGTAAGTTTAGGATTCGCAAAATTCGATTAAGTCTTGGTCTGTGTCTGTATTTTATTTATAGACGTTCTTTGGGCAGTAGAAAAAGCCACTGTGTAGATGACAGGACGGTTGCCTGTCCATTCTTCTCTCCGTGACGTGGCATCAGCGACTAAACCGTCTGTCGGATTTTCATGAAATTCCGTATAGGCGTTCTTTATAAAGGTTACTGAGAAAGCGTTAGTTCGTGAAAATCAGCACAGCGAAATCCCAGCAAGCGAGCGGCCGCACACCCACGCCTTAGACCGCGCGGCCACTGGGATCGGCACCCTCCGTGCATATTGGCCAATATCCTGGCAAAATGTCGCCTGTTGAATTGTAACACATATTGTTTTATTACTACTGCAGGTCAGATTGAGACTTCGCACGTTTTTATATCATTCGTTTACTAAGTACTTGTAGTTGCATTTTAGATCCATCTTTTACGTCCGTTTTAAGGAACTTCCTAAGCAAGGCAAATAACATCAAAGCCAGTTATGGTAACTGAAACCAACAAATGCACACAAGTTTGTGAAAATACATTATAAACGTTGTAACACCTCCTACATGTTTCGGCCACTCATGTGGTCATCCTCAGGGAAGTGCATTACGAACAATAACTACATTGAGATGTTACGAAATTTATGTGAACCAGTGCACATGTAAAATATTAACTATTAAAATTGCATGCTTTAAAATAGAGATAAAAGTTTAACTCTGGCATGTAACACACAATGTATGTAGACAGTATGTATGTCACTATCCAAGCAGTGGACTGTTGATGTTACTGTATCGGCCCACCACACTGGACTGGGACCAGTCCAGTGTGGTTGGGTTCGATTCCATATGGGGTCATTAGTATTTTTCATTGACTTAATCCTTCTGACCGCACTATGGCCTGGGGTCGACTCAGCATCTAACAGAAATGAGTACCAGGAATATCTCCAGGGGAGTAAAGGCGGCCGGTGCGTTGGGCTGACAACCTTACCACCTTCGTGTGCCGACTGTCTAAGGGCCTGCACAGACCTCTATAGGGGCTGATTTACCTTTTGCTCTTTACTGCCCTGATGTTGCTTGGTAATGCTATAAATACAGGGTGTTCAAGAAAACACAACCCACAGAGAATGCATGTTTAATGCTAAGTTATAAGGACTGTTCGGTTGGTTGGCAATTACCATTTGCGCATTAACGTGTGCGACTTGGCTTGCCATGCTGTCGAACTGTTGTTATTGTCTCAGTTGGTGGGCCGACTCCTGCACCCTCAGTGTTCACCTGCACCTTTTCGAAAATGTGAGTGTGATTTGAATGCACAGTGGTCTTCAAAAATCCCCATGAAGGACTTCAGGTGTTCTGAGGTCAGGAGATCTTGGCGGCCATACTGACTGTTTTTTCTTGAAATGCAAACTCCATTCTGGTCACTGAAACGGAAACACAAGCAGTGGCTGACAGTAATGCGTGGGTGGCGCTGCTTTCTGACCACTGCGGACACGAAGTCATTGCAACTCATGCTATCAGGCAGCGTCGGTGGACATTAAAGCGCTTTGTGGATTGCATTTAGGAGTAGATGGTTTCCAGGCTTCTACCGACCAGACAGGTGGAAAGAAATGCGGGGATTAGAAGAACATGTAACTGTAAATGTATGGCTGAAACGAAGAAGGGTAATCAGTTTGTCAGACATGCGACACGTTTCCTTGTAGGTGGTTGGTCCTTCGGAACCCAGAAGTTCAAGGTCATGTCTGCAACAAGGTACTCTCGCCAGACGTTCATCTACAGTGCCATCCCCTTCCTCAGGGAACGTCAGTTCGACGGCCTGGACGTGGACTGGGAGTATCCTAAAGGAAGCGACGACAAGAAGAACTTCGTGTTACTACTAAAGGGTACGTCTGTCTGTCTGTCTGTCTGTCTGTCTGTGTGTGTGGCACACCGCTAAATATGACGTGCACTATGTGGGGGTCGCTGGGTCATTAAAATTACATAAGAAGTCACTAAAGAGCCCCACTTAGCTCATTCTGTCCGCTGAAGCTTAATTACCTGACAAGGTATTCCCCAGCCACATTCACGCGTTTGTCTGGTGTTGACAGGCATGTGAATATCCCGTCGCGGTATGAAGGGGGCTCTTGCTTTGGGAACCTTTCACGAATAGCCATATCCGCTTCCTCACTATTTTGGGATGTGCCAAGACGGGACAAATGCGTCAGTGGTGTCGGGGATTGTGTTGACGAAAAATAACGGTTGGCTGAACAAATTAGCTGCACTGAACGGTGTAGTTAATTCTAATTAAGGGAGTACAGTTCAGCAAGGCTACTGCGTTCTTTCACCGGGTGACATTTTAATTTCCAGAATTGCGGGAAGCGTTTGAAGCCGAGGCGCAGGAGGTCAAGAAACCTCGTCTGCTGCTGACTGCCGCAGTTCCTGTTGGGCCAGACAACGTGCGGGGTGGCTACGACGTGCCTGCCGTCGCAAGGTCAGTCAGTGCAATATTGGTCCTGCTGTGGCCTTAGGGTACGATGTGCCTGCAGACGCAATACCTGTCCGTATTACGCCTCTTGTGACGTCACTGTATGATGCACCCACCAAATGCTTGTAACATTGCCCCACACAGCAGGTCGGTAACCCCTCTTTACTCTTGCCGCCGGAACCAAATGTTGTGTTCATCCTGAAGATGGAACAGTGTAATAAGCTGTACAGTATTTATATCGATATTTCAATAACATTGTCGATTTAGCGTCGATTCCACTGCCTAAAATATCGTCATGTAAATAAGAAAACTAGATAAGGCACGCTACTTATTAGCGATTTTATCAGTTAAGTTTATATTAAAAGAATCAGAAGCGAGGTCCAACGTTCAGACCCCATAGGGATGTACAGAGTAGTGACACTGTGTGCCGCTCGCACAACAACCACATTGTTACAGGCTACAGTAGAGAGCGTTGTGTTTATGTGCAGGGGTTTTCCTCCGTCACTGCACTGTGCAGGGCAGCTTTGTCGCACAGAAAGCTTGCATCTGTCGGTGCATCCCGTGACAACTGACGTGCTCATAAACACGATAAAATTAACGCCCTGTGTAGTACACCATGTGGTTAGCTGTTTGTTTATTTTTACTCTCGTTTTTCGACGACATTTAAAAATATTTGTAGAGTTTCGAGGAAGGATGACGGTAGATGGCGAATCGTTAAGCAGTTTTGACTTTCTGATGTCTTTAGAGGTAGAGAGAATAATGACCAAAAATCACAGACAGAGTTTCACAAAATGTGGGGCTGGCAGTTGAGGAGGAAGACTTAAGTGTGAAGCTTACAGTGTCGACCACTGAAAATGGACGCTAAGAGTTGCTACGCAGAGGACAGTGTGGCGAAGCATAAGATAGGAAACCAGAAGGGAAAGAAGGGGGAATGATGCAAAGGAGGCGCTGTTGAGAAACAAAGAAACAAAGAAGAATATGAAAGAAGGAAGGAAGAAGGAAAGATAGAAGGGATGAATCAAGAAACAAACGAACAAATCAGTAGAACTGCAAAGAAAGAAAGAAAGAAAGAAAGAAAGAAAGAAAGAAAGAAAGAAANAGTAGAACTGCAAAGAAAGAAAGAAAGAAAGAAAGAAAGAAAGAAAGAAAGAAAGAAAGAAAGAAAGAAAGCATGAATAAAATGAAAGAGAAACATATATATCAATGAAAGAAAACAAAAAGAGAGGGTGAATCAAGAAATAATAAAATGGTAAATCAAGAAAGCATAAAAAATATAAAAATCAGTGAAGCAAGAAAGAAAGAAAGAAAGAAAGAAAGAAAGAAAGAAAGAAAGAAAGAAGTACTGAAGTTCGACAGATAGAGCCAGCAAAGAACATCAAATGCAGTGACAGACACTGCGGCATGTCTGTAGGCCCCACCTCGATATCTAAGCAGCCATGACTATCCGTAATCAATCGCTGCTGGACAGGCAAATCTAGAAGGCAGTGATTTTAATAAGAAAGCAATAAGATGAAACGCTCAGGGACTGTGTCGTTCCTTATGAGTTATGCTGAGGAAGTCAGCACTTACAGATACGGTTAGGGGCAGTGTCATGGCTCAGTCGCCAGCCTCTCACCGCCTAGGTCCGGGTTCCTTCTCCGACCATTGTCACTTCGAATTAGGTATTCTGTGCGGACACCGCAAGTGCGGAACTGTAGTTTAGTCATTCCTTTCTCTCTTCGAACACCGATTCTCAATCAAAAAATTGAAACAAGATATTCTTAATCCTCCAAAGCCCAGTGGTTACTATGTGTACCACCAGGTTTAACATTCACAAATTCCACGTTCTGCCCACACAGTGTATTAATTTGTGTTTTGTATGGATCTCAGAATAAACAGCGATTATTTCCCTATACAGCATTAACTGATTGGTTTTTATAACCGAGACTGAGTGTGTTTTCAGCGCGGTACGAGCTCAGTATTTATATGTAAATTGGGTTAAGTTCTATCATTCCACCAATGCTCCACGGTGCTTTTACCCGAAGGACAAGCAGGCAAAGCCTGGGTAACTTCCAAAAAGCAATGCTCTATCGGAAATCGAAGAACAGTGTATAGAAAAGTACTTCCACGGCTTTTAAGTAGTTAAAAGTTTACAGTTGCAACCAACCCTCCAACTATCTCCGTCACTTCGTAAAGGAAGAACTTCTTGTCGCAATTTAACACGAGCTGAACCGCATAAGAAACTGCCTGCATTTTATGAAGGCGAAGCCACGCTACAATTGTTACAAGAACTCGTTACTGAAGACTATTGTCAGCCAGCTAAATCCACGCCACATCCTGGCGCCCTATCCCATTGAGGCCCATTATTATGTTTCCCTTGACGCTTGTGTTGCATTGAGATGTGTCGGTTGAAATGCCTCATCCTTTGCGAATTCTACATGCCAATTTAATTCTTCAGTCTATTATGATTGTATGAAGTTTACAAATTTTGAGTGTCTCTTTACGCCGCTTTTCTCCATCCTCCCTTTCTTATGTTCAGGCATTCTCTTCAGCAATTTGCTCACAGTCGCCTTCGCACTGTTTTTAAAATATTTTTATCCTATCACTATACACTAAGTGCTTTGTTTTATGTAACCATCGACGGTACTTATAATGTCAATAAACAAGACATACAGTGACTGTGATGCTGCGAAAAGATTTTGTTAATGTGAATGTCTGTATGTAGTATGAAGGTAAATATTTTAAGGAAGGCCCTCACCCCGTGTGTTTCCAGTAGGCTCTGAGCCTCGGTTTTGCACCGACTTAAAGCAAATATAGCCATAACTTAACCTTTTAAAGCCTAGCGGTAACTTTACATACCACCAGGTTTAACACTAAAAAATTCTATGTGGTGCCCACATTGCGTTTATGTATTTTGTACGGATCTCAGAACAAACAGCAACTTTTGCCTTATAAAACATTAAGAGACTGGTTTTTATAACCGAAATGGAGAGTGTTTACAGCGCGGTACGCACTGAGTCCTTATATAAAACAGATACGCTTCGTCTTTAAAGGGTTAATGTGTCTTGCTTTAATCTTTCGGTTCTGACGTGCCAGACGCATAAAGCCATTGCTAACATTCCCCTGCGTCAGCTGCTCGTAACTGTTCAGCATAGCATTCAGTGCGGACCGCATACAGTGTCTTTGGGACGGTACTGCTGTAAGGGGCACACCATTTGGTTTGCCTTTGTTGCAGTTGTTCTTGCGTATTGGAATTTCGACGCCAGGCGAAAGCAGAATTCCGACTAGGCTGGCTGCAGTACAGATTGGTCATGCTGATGGGAGGGGAATAGAGTTTATTGGCAGTAAGGAGACTGTGACACGGTGGCGTAAATGGCAAATTCAGATCAGGATGTCGCCACTTTCATATCGTACCGGCTAGTGGTATAGGAGTGGACAGCCGACGTACCGCCGTCGGTACAAGGTGATGGGCGTCAGGTACACTATTTGGTTCGATCGCGGCAGACCACCTGAGGGGCCCACCCAGCCTTCTGTATACTGGTTACCAAGAAATCCTTCAGGGGAGTACGTGAGAGTGTTCTTCTGCTGCCCCATAAGCCTTCATGCCGCCACAGTGGCAGGGTTCATATTGAATGCTTACAGAACTTTGTTGGGGAAATCTCTTGGGTAAGGGCAGCACGGGAAAGTTACAAAAAGATTGGAGTTGTAGGGAAACAGGTCGGTGAGGGTGAGAGGCCGTTGGAAGTAGTGCTCGGTGTTCCACAGTGACGAGGCTAAATGCTAGCGCCTTTGAAGTTCTGAATTAGCAGCACCCAGAACATTAGTTTTATGGCAAAGGTAGTTGTGTGAGTCGGCGCTATACTGAAACGTCTGCAGGCCGTTTCCACACAGTGTCAGCGGAAGGCTTTGTGTGCGCTTAACAATTCGTGTATTTGTCGCAGTTACCTGGACTTCATCAACCTGATGGCCTACGACTTCCACGGCAAGTGGGAGCGCGAGACCGGGCACAACGCGCCGCTCTACGCCCCCAGTTCGGACTCCGAGTGGCGCAAACAGCTGAGCGTCGACCACGCAGCCTCCATGTGGGTGAAGCTGGGAGCACCCAAGGACAAACTGGTCATCGGCATGCCAACGTACGGTAGGACATTCACGTTGTCCAACAGCGGGAACTTCAAAGTGAACGCCCCAGCGAGTGGCGGAGGAAAAGCTGGAGACTACACCAAGGAGGGAGGATTCCTTGCTTATTATGAGGTCAGTAGAGATGCAGAGAGGTTGGAGCATGACAGGGCTGGTGCCACACTGTTGAGGGACGGCGAGACAAGGGTTATGGCCCTGTCGACAGTAATACGAACAGTAACGATGAGATTGGGTAATCTTTCGTAAGGTGTAGTCCGTGAAATAATGATGCGCAGACTTAAGGAAGGCATTTTTTACTCTCAAGATGTCATAAGTTTATGCAGCAAGTAATTTCATTTACGTCCACAACAAAAGTGCGACCTTCACTGCGTCGATTTTCGCGCAACTCACAAGTGGTCAATAGCATAACGTGCAGATCTGTTATACCGAATTTCGCCCAAGTCGCACAATAAATTAAGGAAGTTGGTTATAAATTCCATTAAGCCGCTAAGTAAAGTATAACTTTCAACGCACACACTTTCACAAAACTTACAATTATGTGACAACGTGCTTTTGCTATTTTCCGCACCACATTTTATCCAAATTGGACAAAAAACATAGAAAATAGGAGCAAGTTTTCGTTCATGCCTGTAAGTAAAGTGTGGGTTTAACTAAGCTGATTTCTACGAAACTTGTCCTTAGTTTGCAGTTTCACAGTTAACTCCCATAGCAGATACCAAGAAAATCTGACAGACAGTTTAGTTGCTAATACTAGCTTAGAGACGGACGGACGGCAGACATAATCTCCACACAAATTTTTTTAAAGCATACCGGATAATGCAGTAGGTTTGTAAGAAGTCGTACAATTCAAATGGAAATGTCTTGCAACTTGTCAGTCTTAAGCCTGCGAAGAAGAAAGCTTCAGTTGCATTGGTTGAGTAGTTCCATTTCAGCTACAGGTAACTATAAAGTCGTGTGAAAAACTCAGAACATGTACTTCATGTCAACACGTGGGTTAGCTGGTGACACTCAAAGTGATACTGAATGAGTGGGGCGTATGTTTGTTTACAGTGAAATCTTTTGTCTTAATGTGCCGTCACAAGTTTAATTTGTTACAAGGTAGTTTTAGTTTCATGATATCATCATCACCATCACCAGTATTTTGGATTCTGTCAGGCTATGCCTAGTGTTGCCACGCCCTCAGAATACGGGCTTTGAACCAAGTATCTGCTGTGGGTTGCATCAGGGAATATTGAAGTGAGTGTATAAAGCCGGAAACATGGTAAACTGACATGACTAGGGGTTATCAGCCTCTTAATCAGATAAGTGGACTTCATCATTGAGGAATTTTCTCATGCTGGAACAGGTATGACCAGTTTCTGGACCTGGGACGGTAGGCATGGCAGTAAAGTGAGGTTAGGGGGGGCTTTGGTTAAGCATGTTAGGGATGGCCCCCATAGCAGATGGGACCATGGGAATAACAACAGGCAATTTTTTTCAGTCGCTTCTGTTGTCTGATGTCAAATGCCAAGTGCCGATATTATAGTAACAGCGACAACAACAATGACGACGATGACAGCAGCAGCAGCAGCAGCAACAACAACAACAACAACAACAACAACAACAACAACAACAACAACAACAACAACA
>BLKM01011320.1:0-38653 GCA_013340265.1 Coptotermes formosanus | reverse complement strand
ACAACAACAACAACAACAACAACAACAACAACAACAACAACAACAACATCAACAACAACAACAAATGTGAACATCTAGCACCTACCGAGTACATAAAAAGACATGATGGAGTAGCAAAAGTTATGCACCAGAAACTGGCAGAAGCAGCTGAACTAATTGAAGACAAATGCCCATACTATAAGTACAAACCAGCAAACGTGCTAGAGAACGACAACTTCAAACTGTACTGGAATCGCAGCATTATTACAGACGAAACAATACCTTCCAACTGACCTGACATAACTTTCACGAACAAGAAAACAAAAAATACCTTCCTAATAGACATAGCTATTCCAAATACACACAATCTCACCAAAACAATAAATGAAAAACAAAACAAATAACAAGAACTGGCAAACAAAATATGTGATATGTGGAAGCAGGACGCAGTACAAGTGATCCTGATAGTAACATCAGCTACAGGAATAATTCCAAAGTCACTGTCACAAAGTCTAAAGAGACTTAACCTGCACCCAAACACATATATACAAATTCAAAAAGTGGTAATTCCCGGCACATGTTCAATTGTAAGAAATTTCCTAAATTACACATAAGACCACCGAGCCTAATCCTGTTGATCGTACATCCCAGGATAGGTGAATTGTTCCCAGCTAAGAAGTGAGAAATTCAGATGATGACGATGATGATGATGATGATGATGATGATGATGATGATAGCATGAACTCAAGGAACTACAGAAAACAGCTATGTTGGGCACAGCACACATACTTGGGAAAGTACTAACGTAGAATCACAAAAGAGTTTAATATTGAAGACAGTGTTGTATGCACCATGAATAGTAGCACAGAATAGCTACGGCACTGTATACCTTAGAAACATGGTTTGTTTCAGGAATGTAAGTGTGAATACCCTGAACAAAGGAGATAATGTAATAATAATAATAATAATAATAATAATAATAATGTTGTTGTTGTTGTTGTTGTTGTTGAACTAAATCAAGTCCCTGAGTGAGGAAGTACATAAACCTCTTAGTGTGTGTTTGTTAATTAATTGAATTTTATTGCATTGCTTTGTTTTTGTTGCATTCCTTTTTGTTTCTTTGTGTGTGTGTGTGTGTGTGTGTGTGTGTGTGTGTGTGTGTGTTATCTGAGCATTAGTGCTGGTTTTGTAATTGGTCATTAGGCTGCTGAGCCAGACTCTTCCTGAACAGAGACTAAATTGAATTGGATTTTTTCGAGTTACCAAAGACAGGTGTCATGCATAAAAGAAACACATCTCTTTAATGCCATTCAAAACTGTGTATTTGTCTCTTTTTTATGTTTTAAACTTTCTATGCCATAGGTGTGTGAAATGCTCAGAAATGGTGCTTCATACGTCTGGGACGACGAGATGAAGGTGCCATATGCAGTGCAGGGGGACCAGTGGGTTGGGTTTGATGATGAGCGATCTATCAGGAACAAAATGCACTGGATTAAGGACAATGGATATGCAGGAGCAATGGTCTGGACTGTTGACATGGATGACTTCACAGGCACCATTTGTGGTGGGGATGTCAAGTACCCACTTATTGGAGCCATGAGGTACATCAGAGGGCAAATATAGGGTCTTACAGAGGAGTGGGCAGTCCCTGTTTACTCTGAGGTCAGCTGAATTTGCTTCAAAAGTTGCTAGAGTAGCAGAGATTCTGGTGTGGACAGTCAACTATTCGGCAGTTGTTAAATACACACACACACACACACACACACACACACGTACGTACGTACGTACGTACGTACGTACGTCCGTCCGTCCATCCATCCATCCATCCATCCAGTTTGTAGATCCTGAACCTGTCACAGCACAGCTGGATATGAAACAAGTCATCTTGAAGTCACAATATACACTACACAAAAAAGCATCACAGTTACAATGTACACAGCAGTCAACTACAACAGAAGAATATTTCTGCATACTCACAGCAATCATAAAACAATTTACCTAGGTCTACAAATTTTATAATCTATAAAAGATGTAAGTTGGAAGTTAAAACTGGAATTAAAATTTATAAGTTATAATCATTCTGTCTAATATTCTGAAATTCATCAAGTGACTAAAAGCAATGAGTCATAAGATACTTTAGCAGAGCAGGCTGAAAGTTGTTTTTATCATGTCTTATATTAGAGAGACTGGTAGGCAAACTATTAAAAATCTTTACAGCAGCATAGGAAACACCCTTTTGGAAACAAGAGAGATTGGCAACAGGCCTATGAAGCTGAGTCTTATTACTTTCATTCAGACCATGTACAATCGAATTAGTCTGGAAACTTCCCAAATTATCTACAACAGATGTCATTAGTGAAAATATGTATTGACATGGGACAGGCAATATGTCCAGTCTCTTAAATAGGCCTGTATGTGAGCATCTAGATCTAACACCAGCCATGATTCTACCTATCCTTTTTTGTAGTTTAACTACCTTGTCCACAGTAGCAGAATTCCCCCCAAAAATGGTCCCATATTTCATCACAGAGTGACAATGTCCAAAACAGATCATTCTGAGTGCATCTATATTAAAAATGTTGTACATCATCGTGACTCCATAGCACACAGCACTGAATTTCGGAATCACTTGATCTATGTGATTCTTCCAAGTAAGACAACTATCAATTCTTGTACCTAGAAATTTTAAACTTGTTATTTCCTTTATATATTCAAGAGTCAAGCAGTTGAATTGGACCACTTGAGTGCTTGATGTATGTCATTGTGGTTAAAGTCAGTCTTCGAAAGTTCAAATGTTAGCTGCAGAGCATAGAGTAATGACTGTGACTGTTATGAAATGTTCGTTCTAACATTGCTTTTTCAGGGAGGAACTGCGGGGAATCCCCAGGGCCAACAATGCAAAGGATGTGGACTGGAGTAAGGTGGCTAACTCCATCAGAATAGAAGCATCTACAAAGCCACCGCCAATCAAGATATCAGTCAGCGAATTACTGAAACAGGTCAGACCACCGAAACAAAACACTGATACAACTGCGCTCCTGAATGTTGTGGATCCTCATGGTAAGTTATTTTTGTTTTTGTTTTTCTTGGTAATAATAATTTGAATTTAGTTCTTACAGTGCTTGAGGCTACCTACAAATTAACACCGGGTTGTCACAGGGGTGGCCCATCACCATTTGGTATGAAAGATACACCTGTACAGTTGCTTGACTTATTAAAGCATTTATACTTGACTTTGTGTAAATACCTGCCTAAACTAATCTGATCTTTATTAGTACATCTTGAGATTTTTCCTGTAGGCTGTCTCTTTGTTCATATTTAACCGTTTTTATTTAAAAATTCCATTCTCCAATTTATAGTTTCTGAACAGCTCAGCAATATATGTTTGATATCCTCTTCACCTAAACATAATGGCCATCTTCCTTTATCTGTGTTTCTTCCTATTCGTTTCAACTTCCACAACCCTACTGACAGCCACACTGTTCCACTTCTTTCCACTAACAACATTCTACATATAATTGTTATCTGAGCTGCAGTTTATTTCTCGCTATAGTGTTAATGAGATCTATTCTGACATATTTGTTGCAATGTATTGCCTTTCAGTGTTATTACATCTGTAGTTCACTACCCTTGTATTTCTGTCACATTACATTCCTGTTGTGTCCTTGACGCAAATGCCAGTCCGATACTATGCAGTTTGTCTGTCAACTCCTTAGCCCAACTTCTCACACTCATATTGCCTTTCTGCCATGCGTAGCATTGTTCTACCAGGTCTTCAGTATCAAAACACATAATCCAATATTAGCACTTTACTATCTGTCCCTTTAATTTGCCTCTTGTACTCTGTCTGCCAAGTTTCATTTCAACATATCCATTGGCTGCATAATGGAGTATCCATATTAGTTTCTTGCAAAATCTATGACAAACCTTACCTGATTATTCCCGAGCCTCACTGAACCCCCATATCTCAATTCCACACATAATCGTTGACTCACACACCATTTTGAATGTATTTTCCATTGTCTGTATATTTATACTGGGGGGTTACAGACATACATTTGTCTATATCTACAAGAAAGGCAGGACAATCCAGTCAGTATAGCAACTCACTACAGGCTAGACAGTCTGGGGGTCGAATCCCTGTGGGGATGAGATTTTCTGCACCCATCTAGACCACCCCTGGGGCCCACCCAGCCTCCTATATGAGGTTTGCCAGGTCATTACCTGGGGTAAAGCGGCTGCAGCATGCATTAACCACCAACACCCGTCTAGCGCTGAGGTTAAAGAGAGAGTAGAGCTATACCTCTACTCCTTCCTGTATTGCTTCATGGCATGTTGTAGGGTGAACTTCATCTTTTAACTACAGCTACAAGAGCGTGATATCCTTCAGTTTTAGCCACCATTTTCTGTTTATTTCAAACTCCTGTGCTTTGCAACATGACTCCTAGGTATTTAAATTTATCTTCTACCTCAATATTCTGCCCACTCCTTCTTCACTTCTCAGTCGTTTTTAATTTTCTTCCCTTTTTAAGTACCATTATTTTAGATTTGTTCAAATTACATTTCAAATTATGATTTTTTACAGTATTTTCGTTTGTAACCCATAACTTGTAAAAGTACTGTACCCAAATCGTCTGCATAGAATAGGCACGGTATTCTTAATCCATTTGTCACCAGGGAATGGCTTCCTTCAGAGTATGTCATTGTTTGTAAAGGTGTTGAATATGTACCAACTTGAGCCACAAACTTCAAGGATCCCTTTTGCCTGTGGTGCACAGCTGGGTGTTTGGTTCTCTCAAAATGTCATTCAGAATGTTATGTCCTGATATGTTGTCTTTGTACAATTAGTCATATTCTCTCCTCCCCCAGTTTTTATCATTTTAAAGCACAAAACTTCTCTATTACTGGAGTCATATCCGTTATCATAGTCTACAAAATGCTAATATAACCTGCCCCTTTTCGCTCTCAAATATTAACAAATGTTGTGATTATAAAAATGTTATCTGCTTTTCTTCTTCCTTTTAGTAAGTCCCATGTGATACAAAGTCAAATTTTGGGCATGTTGGCAAAATTATGAACAGCGACTGTTAGCTTCATCATGTCTGTCTGCCTGTCCGTGTGGAACAACTCAGCTCATACTGGATTGATTTTCATTAAAGTTGTTATTTAAATACTTTTCAAAAATCTGTCAAGAAAGTTCAAATTTTCTTAAAATCTCACAAGAATAATGGGTACTTTTTGCGAATATGTATTTAAATTTATGTTAATATCTCGCGGAATTCTTCTTAGAATGAGAAATGTTTCAGACAAAAGTTGTAGAGAAAACCAAAGCACACATTTAAGTTCAGTAACTTTTTTCTGAAAATCGTGCCTTTATGAGATAATGTGAAAAAATATGGTAGAGTCAGACAGGCCACAGATGACAATATAATATGGCACATGCGCTTTGCGTGCTGGATTTCTAAGGCTGCAGGCACACACTTGGAATAGGTAATACTTATTGTTTCATAATTAATTAATTAATTCTGTCTTATCTCATAAAATGTTTTATGGCAACACTTACAAAAACTATGTAATTATTATATGCGTATACAAATAGAAAACGATTAAAGAATAGCTCCCTGAAATATAGAGGGTTAAAAATCATGTTACATACTGTAAAAACAATGTCAGGGCATTGAGAACGACACAGCAACTGTGACTTGCACATACCCAGACTCACCACTGGAAGACCTAGCTGCATAATATATGCAGCTTCCTAGAGCTAAGGTTTCAAAGGAACTGATGGTGGGGCATCTTTGGACAGTGGAGCATCTTTGTCCATTCCCCACCCCACACACACACATGTATGTGCGCACACACACACACACATACGATCCGGTCCATACCATGCTGTAAACACTCCATCTCTGTTATAGAAACCAATCAGTTAATGCTGTATAGGGAAATAATCGCTATTTGTTCTGAGATCCATACAAAACACATAAATACACTGTGTGGGCATAACATAGAGTTTGTGAATGTTAAACTGGTGGTACGTATAGTAACCACTTGGCTCTGAAGGTTCAAAGAATATTGAAGGTCTCATTACTGAGCAACTAGCTGTATTCCCCTTTTGCGTGGACAGATGCTTCAAGGCGCCTAGCAATTGCGGCATGAAGTGGCCTGCATTTCTGCCTCACTTGCACACTGAAACACTTCTGTGAGCACCATCAGCAACTGTCTGCCTGCCTACTCGTAAATATAACATTTTCGTTTGCTAAAGACATCTCCATACATACCAAAATATTAGTTAGATGAGTAAAATTTTGTGCTGGTAAAGAGGGCCCTATTTTATCTGACAAATATCTTCGTCACTTTCTGCTGCGCATGTGGGTGGTTGTTTGAGTGGACTATATTAATATGATAAGTGAGCCGACAGGAAGTGGCAACTGGTAGTTGTCAAATAAAATAATGACGCTGTATGTCTATGTAGTTACAATTTTACATTGATAAACACCGTGCCATGTGAGTGGATATAAAATTTCATGCATCCTTAAACTCATCACAGATTCTAAGCAACTTATTAGTCCTGGAATTTCCAGTATGAGCTTGGTTGGGTCCTGGGACCACACTGGACTTAATGATGAAGAGGAAAGCCATTGCGAGGACTGATATCGAACTCCAGTCCTCCAGGCTGCCCTCAGTCTTTTGAAATCAATTGTAATTCACCATAGCACATGTAACTGTAATGTGTCATGTTTAGTTGCATTATAGTTCTGTATGATATACTTCCATTATGAAGGTCACCATAAAGCAAAATGTTCAATATCAATATTTTAACCAACCATACATTTTACAGGAGGCATTACAGAAGTAATACTTTTTCGTTTTTAGTACTACAGGGTCTTTATTTTACATGACAGCTGTCATTTCTGATTTCTGGCCACTGTTCTACTATGTGTGTGGGTGTTCATCTAAGTGGGCTAAGTCAATTCTAGAGGTGAGCCCACAGTAAGTGACAAATGATATTCCTGTGGTATAGTAAGTGTTGTATAGGTTTCTTCTTCACTTGTTTCTTGGTTGTTTTACCCTCTGTGTTGTGGTTCATTCATACAACACACACAAATAAAATAAAAGGAGAATCGTTTTGCAGGCTATATAATTTGTGATCGCATTAATCTAATCAGTTGGAATGTTACCATCTGTTTGTACCGTGTTGTTCTGAATGCTCAACTCTTTCGCCTGCAGTGTGGTAAGCATGGCACTTTGCATGCTATATACAAGGGGATTTTGACTATTTTTGGCTTGGCACACCCCATAATCTTCCTGAAACTAGTTTCAGAATTTCAGGCTCCTGTCTTTGTTTCCTCTTGAGTTGTGGCTGCCACAAACAGACGGACACCTCATTATATTATGCAGATACTCAACAGCAGTTTGAAAGACATGAAGCCTCTTGGTGTTTCAGTGCGTGGGCCACAGGTGTTCTGTTACATGACCAGCTGGTCCCAGAAGAGGCCAGGTGTCGGAAAGTTCACTCCAGAGAATGTTGACCCTGTACTTTGCACTCATGTGATTTATGCCTTTGCGACCCTGAAGGACCACAAACTGGCAGCTGCAGATGAGAAGGACATCGAGATGTATGATAGAGTGATAGCCTTGCGTGAGAAGAACCCCAACTTGAAGGTATTATGGGGTGCATAAACATACAGTCTCTTTAAACTGATAGTATACTGAATGCTGCAACTTCAAGCAATTAGTCCTGGGGTCATTCTCAGAGTGTCTGGTTCTCGAGGGTTAGCAGCTATGGAAGTTTGTAGCAATGCATTTTGGCACATGTGGTAACTGCAGGTTATGTTCAGTAAATACGGTGCCCAAAATGAGAAGTCAACGCAGCATTAAATTTACTGCAATCATTTCACTGAAGTATTACTCTCTTTCAGCATTATCCCCGAGAACACTGATACGTATGTCTCATTTTGTCACATTCCACCAAGAAGCGGAATTGTCTATTTGTGAATGGCTGCAAATGACAGAGCCAGATTTCTAGCAAGGTGGAATGTATTAACTCATGCCAAAAGGGACGAAAGCATCAGTGTTCTTGAAGGCTGTGTTGAAGAATAATGACACTTGAGTGGAATAAATGAGCTACATTTGACAGTGTAATGACTTCTTATTTAATTTTCATGGCCTGAGGAACCCTACTTATTGGACATGTTTCTTATTACTAAGTATGCAGTTAAATATCCTGTCTGCCACACCCATTTTAGCTGTGCAGTAAAAATATATCATGATTGTAGCTTCTGTCTGGTCAAGGGACTTGTTGGGGTGGTTACATCATTGTCCATTCCTCAGCCTCCTAGAAAATTGTCTTTGTGGTCACATGAAAGATCTTGTGTACTAGCAAAAGTGGAAATAAGGAGATGTATTTTATAACTGTGTTTGAATTCTAAAAGGACAATAATAGTGAAGAGATGTGAAATAAGTGAATGACTCACAGATATGTTGGGATGTGCACAGAGGCTGTTGTTGGTCATTCTGAGCTTTGTTGTAAATTAAGCAATAAGAAATTTATATGTGTTCACTTTTATTTACTTTGTATTATTCAGGTGATGATAAACTTGTAACCCTTAAGAACTGGACCTGTATTTGTGTGGCATTTGTTACTGGGAATAACATAACACGTAAACTCCTGAAGTTAAGCCATCAAGTCAGAAATCACATGTAGAATGACATAGTGTCTGTAGGCATATGTCCTTCAGTTTGTTCATTTACTTCATGTTCACGTTCTGAATTTCTTTTGGTGAAGGATCTTCTCCAACATATTGTGATAGAACAGCTGGACAGTACTGTTCTAAAGCTTTCAGCATGATCGTTACATTAGTAACGTACATAAATATTGTGTTATACTTTTTAAAATTGCCGTCTTCAATCTCCGAAATCTGGAGATCGTGGTGGACATGAAATTTTTACATACGGGGGAATGTTCTAAAAAAAATTGCTCAGTAATTACCACACAGCTTGACATAAATCACATCACCTCAAACATTTGCCTAAGATTAATAAGGACTCTGAATCTGCAAAAAACGTGCAGCAGTTTATGTCAAGGCTTGGCTACTTTCAGATAATGACAAATTGATTAACTAACTGATTCAGTAAAATAGAGTCCTTTAGAACCTAATGTTTCTTTAGCTAGTCAAGAAATTACATTTTGTGGAGTCCAAAGTTTCATTTCCATGTTCACAAGATGCCACTAGTTGCCTCTACCCTAAGCCAGATGAATTCTGTCCCTGCCCTCCCAACATATTTCTTTAAAATCCATTTTAACATCATCCTCCCATCTATGCCTAAGTCTTACAAGTAATCTCTTTCCAGAGATTTAGTCACAGAAGCTCTGTATGCATTTCTTCTCTCTCTCATACATGCTTCATGCTCCACCCAACTGTTGTCCCTGATTTCATTATTCAGATAATGTTCTGTGAGGATTACAAATCATAAGGCTCCTCATTATGCAACTTCCTCCAGTCCTTTGTTCCTTCATCCCTGTTAGGCCCAAATATCTTTCTCAGCCCCCTATTCTTGAACACCCACAACCTGTGTACTTCCTCAAGGTAACAGACCAAGTTCCACACCCATATAAAACATCAGGCAAAATTATAATTGTGTATATTTTAATCTTTACATTCGTAGATTAGTAAGTGGGAAGACAGAAGGTTCTGATCAAAATGATCAAGCATCCCCTTCATTTTCCATTATATACATACATATATTTTCACGTTTCGTTAAGTCCAAGATTTATACAATGGACATGAAAATGGTCATAAGAAGACACAGACAACACAACACAGAAACTACAACAAGAGAATACAACAATACAACAGAAATGCTCCATAAAGGAACATTGTAAATTAGTTGTTTACTGTATGTTCCAAGAATTCAGCAACAGTATAAAATTAATTAGCCATGAGATATGAAAGCAAGTTATTTTTAAAACAAACTCTATCATTTTTAAGACTTTGAATGGTTGCCTAGATCGTTCCAAGCAATGTGCCCCAGTCCAAGGCACTGTGTAACTTTTGTAACATGTTGATTCTTCACTGCAAGTATTTGTTAGCCCACCATTGAACCCCAAAGCTGGACCACCCCTTGTCATCTTCCATGACTGCTAATTCAGTATATAATAAAGACACACAATTTGTGAATACTGTATATTAATCTGTTACAGATTCTGCTGGCTATTGGTGGGTGGGCATTTGGATCGACTCCATTCAAGGAACTGACATCTAATGTGTATCGAATGAACCAGTTTGTATATGAGGCCATTGAGCTGCTAAGAGGGTACAAATTCAATGGACTGGATGTTGACTGGGAATATCCAAGGTAACAGGTTCAAGATGAAGCAGGTTTGGACACCTCAGTTATTTGAATAATTTGCACAATATTTGACATTCGATTTGTACGTTGTTCAATATGTTAGGTCCCTTAGCACAGAATTTTTGTGTTAACCTTTTAAAGCCTAGTGGTAATTTTATGTACCATCAAGTTTAATATTCAAAAATTCTGCGTGGTGCTCACATTGCATTTATGTGTTTTGTGTGGATCTCGGAACAAAAACCTACTTCTGTCTTATACAACATCAACAGACTGATTTTTATAACTGAGGTGGAGAGTGTTTACTGCACGGTACGAACTGAGTTTTTATATAAAACAAATATGCTTCATCTTTAAAGGGTTAATCAAGCATTTTGTTTCTTGGACCAAAACTTCCACAGTCCTGACCTTGGTCCATCTTAATACAATTTATTTGCATGACTAAAGACATGCCAGGAATGTTGCCAGTTATGCAAGCATGAGGAAGTGTAACTGGCTGTTCCTGAATAGTTGTGAATGCTTCATATCTACAATGTTGGAAATTTAATCTTACTCTAAGATGGAACAAATGCATCAATGTGACAGGTGATTATGCTGAAATATAATGTTACTTCAGTGGAATTGATTGCACTGAAGTAACACTGTAATTCCTTCTAACTTAATTTCTGTATACCTTATAAATTGAACATCTTTTGTAAATGGAAAGATTGTAGAAACTGGTGAACTTCATTAAAGAAGACTTCTGTTCTTGTGGTATTTTCTGGAAATCATTAGGCTTATAATTTCTTTGAAATTTTAGATTTATGCATGAATTCTTCTGTTCCTTTATGTGTGAAGACACTGTACTTTCAGTAATGCGTGTTATGTTTGTACAGAGGAGCCGATGACCGAGCTGCATATGTAAGTCTGCTGAAGGAGTTACGTCTGGCATTTGAAGGAGAAGCTAAAAGCTCCGGAGAGCCACGCCTCCTGCTTACAGCAGCTGTTCCAGCAAGCTTTGAGGCCATTGCTGCAGGGTAAGCAGAAAAACATGGACTCGGGTAATTGCTCGAAAAAGCTGCATCTGCCCTTCCACAGCTGTATAAATTATCAAGACTTCAGCTCCCAAACATCTCAATACATCTTAATAGCAGGCACAAAACCATATACTACATTTAATTGAATGCCTTGTCACTTCACAAAACATTCTTTGGAGAGAAGTTTTTATATAATTAAAAGCCAAGTGGCT
This sequence comes from Coptotermes formosanus, assembly GCA_013340265.1. Lineage (NCBI taxonomy): Eukaryota > Metazoa > Arthropoda > Insecta > Blattodea > Rhinotermitidae > Coptotermes > Coptotermes formosanus. The sequence goes on along the minus strand of BLKM01011320.1, from coordinate 27,096 downwards.
TATAGATGGGGTTGAACAGGAAACAATGACATCTCCAGGGACGTTTTAATATGACTTGTGGCACACAGTTTACGTGGGACAATGGACTTGCTGTATCATTGTAAGTATTGTTACTTTAATTGTACTTGAAATTTATAATCAGTAACAATTTATGCCATTATGTCGTCTTGCTTCAGTACAGAAAAAAATACATTAGAGACTGTGAATAGTGGAATGCTTTATATATGTGTGTGTGTGTGTGTGTGTGTGTGTGTATTCTTTGACAATACATTAATGCATAATTATACTGTATAGTAGGTCAGCTGCCTTAAGAATGAAATTTCTAATGCAGTAGTCAAGTAATTCATACTTCATATTTTACATGGTCTCCTGACAGTGTTGCAGTCCGTCCAAAACGTGTAGGAGCAATACTAAACTTACAGTTGTTATCTGTTACATATTGTATGCTTTTGTTGGTCTTTAGTGTAGAATTATGGTGCAGTACATATGTTGGTGGATCACAGTTGTACTGATTACAAACACAGTCTGGAAGAGTGCCAACAACAGTACAACGTACAGCAAGTTCGGACAAAACTGTATTCATTACCTTCATTTTCTTCTACATCTTAAGAATATGAAACTTCATAAGAAGTGCTGAATTCTTGACTATTCATTGTCTGTTATTATCATAGGAAGAATTATTCTCCGCAGAAGTATTGAAGTATGTAGTGACGTAGATGGAGATCTTTGTATCTTAATTAGTGTACAGGTAGTTGAAAACACAGAAATATTACAAAGAAGGTGATCATGCCTCCAGAATCATATAAGAAAGAGTATGAGTATGGCATTACAGCTCTGTGTATATAGAAACTTATTAATATGGCGTTGGAGCTCTGTATATATAGAAACTATATTAATATGGCATTGCAGGTCAGTATATGTGGAAACTGTTAGTATGGCATTGGAGCTCAATATGCAGTACATAGAAGATCTATTACTTTGGCATTGCAGCACAGTATGTACACAAACTGTATTAGTATGGCATTGCAGCTGAGTATATATAGAAACTGTATTAATATGGCACTAAATCTCAGTAAAGATAGAAACATGTATACAGTGCTCTAAATTCTCATACTGATTTATGCAGTTACGATGTTCCGGAGATTTCCAAGTACCTGGACTTCATCAATGTGATGACATATGACTTCCACGGACAGTGGGAGAGACAAGTGGGGCACAATAGTCCTCTGTATCCACTGGAGAGTGCCACAAGCTACCAGAAGAAGCTCACTGTTGTAAGTATGGAATAGTAATTATACCGACACAGTTTTCCTGGATGTCACTTAAGTAAATTGCTATTTCCAGCAGAGAGAAATAATCTACTTCAGCACTGGGTATAATCCATGTCATGGTGTTCTCAGTTATGCCACACCCTGTCATGTGGGAGAGGGGTACAAACATGACTGAAGGATGTAGATGTGTCTTCAGTTGCCCTGAAGATGGAGCTAGTGTGTTCCTGAAAAACAGTCACGCTCACCTACCAGCTATTGTCATAACTAAGGGAAGAATTGTGTGACCATTGCAGAAACCTTAAAGTTCATATTCTGGTGCCAGAGTATCTGTAGGTGCCTTTGGAATGGTCTAGAGCAGGACATGTTACTGGCGAAAGCAATTTACTTTTGTCACAAAATATTATGTCATGTGATAGTAAAAATATTACTGCATGGTACACCACACCATGCTGACATCTGTCTGGAGTCTTGTTGAGGCAACACTCTGTCTGTCCTGTGCCTCTAAATGTGTTAATGACGTTTCAGAGCTGCATAATAAATTACCGTACTGCACAAATTCCTGCTGTGTGATTTATGTCAGGGAGTCGAACATCTGTGAGTGCAAAGGAAACACACACACTTTTACCACTTTCAAATATGAGGCAGGTCAGTACAGAACCAGACTGGGCTCTTCCCGAAAGCTTCATTGCTCATATTCTGTGGGAAGGTCAAAGTACATGGTTAGTCGTGCACATTAAATATATGTGTTTAATTCTGCATAGACAGACATGTATTTGTTTGTGGAAATTAATAAGAAATGTGCTGTATTCTTAGGTTCTTAACAGTGCTAAGACATGACTGTTGTGTGGCCGATCATGGTTGTACATAGTTGAGTCAAATAAAAACAAACATTTTTACCAGCTGATTTAGTGCAGATAGGTTTGGTACAGCTTCACCATTTTTCAAAATATTGCACAATCTGCCACACACACAGTACATGCTTCTAACATACGCTGATGACTTCCTATGCCTACAGTTGCACAGAGTAGGGTCTCCATACACAGTACATGCTTCTAACCCATGCTGATGTCTTGCTGTACCTACAGCTGCACACTGCACGATGTCAGTTTTTGTTCGCAACTTTAAGTTTACCATTTGACTGAAACTTGTAATTTTGTGGCATTTTACCATTCACTGTAAATGCGACTGAAAGACATAAAATTGACACAGAACACTGTGTTTAACCTTTTAAAGCCTAGCAGTAAATTTACATATGACCAGGTTTAAAATTAAAAAATTCTACGTGGTGCCCACATTGCGTTTATGTGTTTTTTATGGATCTCAGAACAAACAGCAACTGGTTTTTATAACCGAAGTGGAGAGTGTTTACAGCACAGTACGCACTGAGTCCTTATATAAAACAAGATACACGTCGTCTTTGAAGGGTTAATTCTGCTTGGACAGATAATTACTTTTTGCAGAGTGAATAAGAAGTTTGTGTGCCTTGTTTGCTGCAGCTCAGCTGCCATTCTAACTGCAGATTGTAATGGCATTCTCAAACGAATCACAAACATCTTATGAAGCTAAATAAATCTCAGAGAAACCAAAAATCTATTCGCTTGTGCACATTACTTTGTGGCCAGCAACAATCTCAGTAAATATGTGAGTCACAATTAGTTACACAGATGAGTCTGCAAATTTCCAGGAAAGTAGTCATGTAGGTGAGTTTAAAGGATATGTGTATTAATTACTACTACATATGTGTGACACAAAAAGAATTTATCAGTAAATAACAATGGAGTACACAAAATATGGAGAACAATGGTAAGTTTAATATTCTTCTTATGAATTTTGTCCACACTAAGCCATAATTGGAGAGAAAATGTGGAGTCAAAATTACTTACGCATTGTATTAAAATTATTGTCTTCAGTGAACTGACCTATTTCAGTGTATAACTGTAGATTAATATAATGCCAAAATCTATATAAAACGTTCGATATTCCCAGTCTCTGGTGTGTTATTGTATGAATAAAAAGCACATCCCAGAAGACTTGAATCTTCATGTACAGATAAACTGAAACATTCACACAAATGTTAATAGTAAACAAAATTCAAACAAATATACTTCATCCTTCTATGAGTGAATCACTTCTGTGAAGAACTGTTTGCATAGTTGAAAATCCTGTGTGCAGTGTTAAACTAATACAATTTCTTCAGTGTAATTGATTTTTAAAACTCAGAACAGTTTAAACCCTTTTGTTTTTAATCCAAAATTATTTTTTTGTATTGCCCCAGAAGCTACATAAAGTATGAAACTGTTATCACCATTTTATTTTCAACTGTATCTTCAGAAAGAATAAACTTGGTGTGTATGCCCAAGAAGTGTTGAAACACAATTCACTTCCCTGAGCTCGATCCTGAGCACTGCAGCTGTCACAGAATATCCATGGTTGCAGGCTATCTAGGAGATAAACCTGCCATTGCTCCATGTGGTGACAAAAGAAATGCCTGTATAACAGATTAGGCACTACAAGTGAGGTTATTACTTGCAGGACTTCAGTGCCCGTGAATGGGTGAAGCAAGGGGCCCCTAAGGAGAAACTTATGATTGGTATGCCAACCTATGGCCGCTCGTTTACCCTAGTGGACCCTACTAAGTTTGATATTGGAGCCCCTGCTTCTGGAGGTGGTGCTCCTGGCAAGTACACTGGTGAAGCAGGCTTCATGTCCTATTATGAGGTAATTTACATGTTACCTAGATTAAGCCTGTTGTATGTTCCTCATATGTAGCAACAAAGTGCTTGCACTGCTTTCTGCCACGTCACTTGCAAATCTGAATGATCTAATTGTGGCCATTTTAAAGGCCATATCTCTCTGTACACCCAGGACCATCCCACACCTCCCTGTAGGCTCACCAGCTCTTACATTAACCTACTAATTGGGCAGACTTTGCCTATATGTTTCTTCCAAGTAACCCAGTCTGACATTCCCCTATTCTGATTTCATTAGTATAAGAGTTTGTTTTAAAATCCTGACATATAGTATTTCTAATGTGGGTACTTATTTGTACACATGTGGGCCTACATTTCTAAAACAGAACTTTGCACGTTTACCAGAGTCTGTGTGTGAATGTGGGAAATGAATAAATACAACATGACACATAACTGTCCAATTGACAATCCATTAATTGCTGTAAGTTTATGTACATTACATTGATATTAAAAATATGTATTTTCAGTTTTCATTCTTCACTTCTTTTTTTATTTTTGTTATATTCTACTAAAGTATTCTACACATACATTGTTGACAGGCTTCATTCTATCCTGTTTGAGCCAGAAATATATTTTTTTAGATAAATTTAAGGCAGCATGATAAGGAACTAAATTATGTGAATAGTAGATGAATACACAGGCAAGCCATTTTCTCTTAAATTCCTTTATTTTCTTGTCAGTTGCCATGTTCTGTTGCAGGTCTGTGATTTTCTGCACGGTGAAAATACAACCTTGGTTTGGGACAATGAACAGCAAGTACCATTTGCTTATCGCAAGGACCAGTGGGTTGGCTTTGATGATGAGAGGAGTCTCAAGACGAAGGTATTCATAAGCAAGAAAACTGCAAAGGTGTATGTTAATGGAGCTTTTGAAATATGTTTGTCGTGTGAGATTTGAGGGTCTCAAAACTGTATTGCTTACCACATAACACAATGTCACATCCCAGGAGAATGGAATTGTCATGTTATATGTGACTTTGCAACTCCGATCAGGCTTGATTTTCATTTATCACAGGTAAAACTTCTTGTTACAGACATAATACATTGCAGCTCAACACTGTCCAGAATCAAATATTACCTTTACTTGGTTTTTGTTAAATTTTCATTATAGTGAAAAACACTGCAGATTGAAGTTTTTGGCTGGATAGTGGTGCATTTAACTCCAGGCTAATACCAGTCATAGTCAGACATCAGTCCAGGCAGCATTTGCCACCCACAATCGAAAGCCAAGAACTTATGTCACACATCATGGGTCACATCTAGCAGTACAAGGGCAATTGGGAAGTTGCAACTTGACAGATAACCGACCTTTAGTCATGTGTGCAGATTTTAGACCCAGCTGTGAGGGTGACTGTTCTGATGCTACGCAGAAGTGAGTTCAGAAACCAGTGGGAGATTCTTGTCTTTGAAATGTGTGTGTGTGTGAGTTATTTCTTCCTGATGTAAGCTGCCACAGAATTCCTGTGAAGTCACCATAAATAACTATAGTCATAAGAGAAGTGGTATCTTGCCAAACAAGGGCTATAAAAATGATGTATAAATGTATTCTGAAATACTGTAGAGTCTTGTAAAGTGGGCCTAAGAAGGAAACAACACTTCAGAACAGGTGGCACCATTTGCCATAAAGGAACATCCCATGTAGTACAGACAGTTGGGGCACAGGTAGTGCGTTAAGGGACAGGTACTGTGGTAAGCTAAGCCACCGTGTATATGTTTCAAACATCACACAGACGTCTGTTTCATGCATTCTATACAAATTAAAAAAAAATGCCTGACATTCATAGTTTACTTCAGGGAGTAAATGAATTTCTGTTCTACCAATATGTTCCATACTCCTTTTCAAATTTGGGTGAAATTTGCTGCAGATCTTCACATAATGCTGTTGAGCAGTTGTGAGTTTTGTATAAAATGGCGCAATGAAAGTTATACCTTACCTAAGAAAGTAAAAAATTTCTGTATGTATTTTCCACATTTTTTGTCCAGTCAGGATGAAATTTAGTATAAGAGATGTGCACATAATGCTGTTGAGCATTTTTGGATTTCATCAAAATTAGCACAGGGAAGGTCACACTATACTTCTCTTTGATCGTAAATGAAATTACATTTACGTTGCGTTCTGTGAAAATGTATCACATTTTGAAAGTAAAGAGTGCCTTGGTAAAGTCTGTGTACATCACAGGGTACATCATTTGACATTATATACTCCATGCGTTATTCTGACAATTACAATAACCAACAAATGCACATACATACATAACGTGCATGCATGTATGTGCATTTGTTTGTTACTGCAATTACTTGAGAGTACATCACTTTCAATCTGGTTTATAAATAGAAAGTATGTAAAGCTGTACTTTTTATCATACATGTTGCTTTTTTTACATGAGAACAGCCCTAGAAAGTGTGAGTCATGAACAGGGTATTTGGATGAACAAAGAACAAGGGATAATACTGCATGAATAACATATGATAGCTCTTGGGTGAAATGCAAAATACCTGACGACTGTCTCTAAATAAGGATTACAGTTGCACTCTTCATGGCCTATTTGACTCCCATTTAACCTTTTAAAGCCTAGCGGTAACTTTACATACCACCAGGTTTAACATTAAAAAATTCTACGTGGTGCCCACATTGCGTTTATGTGTTTTGTACAGATCTCAGAACAAACAGCAACTTTTGCCTTATAAAACATTAAGAGACTGGTTTCTATAACCGAAGTGGAGAGTGTTTACAGCATGGTACGCGTTGAGTCCTTATGTAAAACAGATACGCTTCATCTTTAAAGGGTTAATTTGGCACTCAGTACATTGCTGAAAATAGAGACAAAGTCTGGAAAAAAACATAGAGATCTACTGGCATGTTCCCTCCAAATGACCAGCAGCTCAGCCTGTGTATGTATATCAAGGTCTGATGGGAGAGTCACATATCTATAAGTAACAAACACCATGGAGCACAGTCCTTCCTTAAAAGCTAACAGTTCACTCAGGTAGTCAAGAAATTCTCCTAACCTAAGTGTTCATAACCATGTTCACAGCAGCGTACCATGTGTCCCTGTCATGAGCCAGATGACTCACTTACCTCCTTTTGTGTTATCGACTTTATAAGTCTCAGACTGGTTGATAAAACGGATTCTCAATTAACATAGCAAGTGTATTTTTCTGTTTGTCCAACAGATGGCCTGGCTCAAAGAGCAAGGTTTTGGAGGTATCATGATCTGGTCTGTGGATATGGATGACTTCCGAGGACAGTGTGGAACTGGGACATACCCACTGATTAATGCAATGAGGCAAGAACTGGAAGGATACACTGTGAAACTGGAGTACGATGGACCATACGAGGGAACTGCAGGAGGCGGTGCCTACACCACTAAAGATCGTAAGTAACGTGTAGGTGGGAATGCAATAGAGCAGAAAGTTGTTCCATTGCAGTTTAATGCTAAGTAACTATAGAAAAACTACCTGAAATTCTAAACTTCCAGGGAGAAATGATGATGCCTACTTTCTACAAATGCTTCAACCCACACTGTGAAGCTTACATGACACATAAATTAATAATTATCTCACATAGTAATCCATGTTTGTGCAAATTTCCAATGGCACAGATACAAACTTCATGATATTTATAGAAGCACCAGCAGTTATTAACACATAAAGAGCGTTTCATAAAAACTGGTGGGCATTTTATGTGTATGGTCTACAGTATGTTGATCCAAAATGTCATTCTCCTTGTTCCAATTGCTCATTAGTTGTCACTGTCAGTCTGAGAGCATAACATATAATTCGCGTGGTTGTCATATACAGTAACGCCCTGATTTCATGTTCCCACATTTGCAGTTTCCTGGATTTTATGCACGCTTTATATGGTTTTGGTCAGTTGTCCGTAAGAACAGTGTTATATTTCCCTGGATTTTGTGTTCCTTGACTTTACACCTTCTCAGAATTTACGCTTAATTTTCCCAGTTCTGACTATGGAATGTAACTGATCTTACGTTTCGTAGTTTTCACCTTAGATTGTTTATTTGCATCTGGCAAGGCATAGGTAGCAACATGTCAGTAAAATCTCCCCAAACTTAATCTGGAAGTAGTTAAAATAGTCCTCGTATAGACAGAAGTATGTTCGATGAAAACAGATGTCAAATTTCAATTCATTGACCACTGTTGATAGCGCTTGAATGTGGGAGAAAGTGCGGCTATGTGTCTTTTGTCTTGAATTGTATGTCAGTTCTGTAGACCACCTTATAGTGTCGACTGAGTGTAATTTCCCGTAAGAGGTTTAAACAGTTATAAAATAAAGCATAAATCATTTATAGTAAGTGATAAAATAGATATTATAGCGAAAGCTGATTCATATACTGGAACACGTGTTGATCTGGCATCTGAGTGGGGACTTCTGATGTCCACATTAAGCACAACTGTGAAAAACCATGAAACAACTGAAAGTAGTTACATCCAATGAAGGACTTTCACCAAGAAATGGAAATCACCCTGAAGTGCCAATGGGGGAACTGGAATCTGCTCTTGCTGTATGGTTCAAGCAAGTGCATGCAAGCAATGCTTCCATAGAAGGTAATATTATCAGGGACAAGGCCTTGCAAATCGCTGCTCATTTGGGAGTAGACAACACTTATTGACTGGTTGAATGAATAAATACTGCAGTTCAGCAAAAAATGTACCAGGATGTCTGATGTGGGTATTCAGCTACCATGGCATTATGTGTGACATCACAATCTGATATGATACTGTGATGAACATGTTTCCAATTTATATGTATGTATATATATATATATATACCATGCCATATTTACGGTGCATTGTAAAATGTTCAGAAGTCCATGCACTAAATGGTTTGCCAAAGTCTTTTCTTATATGGCAAACCACATTTTTTTACAGTGCGTGATTTTCATTTCCCAGATTTTACTCTTTCATGGATTTTATGCTATTTTTAGTTATTCCCCATAAAAACATAAAACTGGGGTTTTAGTGTACTTTTTTCAAAATTATATTACCACACGATTTCATGACCCTAGACTTGCTGGTGGTGATGACACACTGACCTCAGAGGTTCCCACCATCACCACCATGCTGGTATAACTCACAGCAGCAAATTAAAATGAACAAACACCTTGCATCTTTTGGCATATCAGGCTTCAGGAATAGCTGTTGGAAAGTCACTTGGGGGGGGGGGGGGGGCGCGCATGGACATTATATCTAGATTTTTAGCCTGTCTTTCTAAAAATCACGAAGGTAGTTTTAAAACTCTCAGTTTGTCTGGGGTGTGACACTGTGTTGTTGGGCATGTTGTTCCTGATGTTTTGAAGGATCGTGGTACCTTTGTCTGCAGGGTCAGTCGGACCAAGAGAAACTGCTTGACCCTGGAGGTGAAGGCACTATGATCCCTCAAAGCATCAGAAGGTACTCACCCAATGACACAGCATCACACCCCAGAAGACTTGAGTCTTCAGCAACACCACTGTGAGGACCTCAAGTCTCACGTGTTAACTTAATTTCATATTTGGCTCTGGAATTGTGTAATCTAATGATGGAGAAACTAAGGCTATTATTTTGTGATAGCTGAGGTTTGTAGAGCAGATTTGTTGAGGAGTCAGGTCTTCTGGGATGTGATGCTGTGTTCATGTTTTTCAGCATTTCAAAGGAACATAGTGCCTTCATCTTCAGGGGTTGAGGGGTCCAAGGATAAATGTATTTTGGTCTCATTGCAAGAAATGAACTTTAATGAATTCATGTTACAGCTAATTCAGTGGTTTGTGAAGAGGAAGATGGACACATTTCATACCACCCAGACAAGGCAGACTGCACGATGTACTACATGTGTGAAGGGGAGAGGAAGCACCACATGCCTTGTCCATCCAACTTGGTATTCAACCCCAATGAGAATGTGTGTGATTGGCCAGAAAATGTAGAGGGTTGTATGCACCATACTCAAGCCCCACCCACTGCTAAGAGGAAATAAAAATAAGCATAATAAGCAAAATTTCACATAAACAAAAAGGAATGAAAAGAAGTCAGAATCCTTTTGAGATTGTACAAAATTTGCCAATGCTTTGAAGTGTTTTTAATCTCTTATGTTTTGGTGTTCACATATGAATGTAAGTTTGGTACTCGTATGATCAACAGATTTATGAAGTGTAACAAACAGAGGATAAAGCAATATTTCTGGCAATACCAACTACTTTAGATACAGACAACATCAAGAAGCTTGAAAAATTAAATGGTTCCCTAGACAAATGTTGTAAAGTTTGTGGTTCTCCATGTCTTATTAGTGTATGATATATTTATGAAACATATGAAACGCTTGACATTATGGTATTCTGGAATGTGGTGTGTGCCGACAGTTAGTAAATAGGCACCAACAATGCAAAGGAGTATGCTGCCTTCAAATGTTGGTACCTCTCCACAAAACTACATGGCAACACATCCCCAAAGCCTGTAATGTTAACACAATGGTGAGAACTTCAAATCTCATACATGAAAGGTGAGTTTTAAAAAGTTTTGGTACACAGTTGGTACCTTTTGTAAGTCTTATAAATGAAGTTTAATTTTGTGGTAATGTAATATTTATTATATACAGATTTGTCAATTAGACTGTTCAAGTTTCTTAGTAATTCTTAGCAATTTAAAGTCCTATACGGAGGGATATATACCTACTATAAGACCAAAAAACTGTAAAGCAATGAATGTTTCAGTTTGCAATTTTATGCAGATTCTGATTATATACTTCAAAATACTAAAGCTTATTTTCTTAAGAATTTTCTGTTGCAGTGTTTTTAATAGTTGTTTATATGTTAAACCACATCACAAAATGCAGAGATAAGTAGGGGTATTGAAGAACCTGTACATATGTGCAAAAACGAACAGTGCTAATAACAAAAGGAGTAAGAATTATGAGACTCAATAAACATCTTTAAGAAGAAGGGATGTTTTAATAAATGACAATGTAAGTTACCTGCAGGTAGAAAATGCTCATGTTATGTAAATGTTTTAATAACACATTTAAATAAGTTTCATAACATAAATCATTTTGAAGCTGACAGATATTTTAAAGCTGTCTTTCATACAGATATGAGTCAAACACATACAACATTTAAAGCTTGCCTCTAAAGCAAGTAAGTGTATGTATGAAAGTGAGTCAGGTGAAAACCTTACAGTGTCCCTTCTTTGTGTAGCCATATTTGCATTTGCTGCTGACATCATGAAATCTGTGTTGCCACATCTACCAGATGCAGTACATGACTTGCAATGCCTACAGCTGCACACAGTAGGGTCTCAATTTCTTTTTTACATTTTTTAACATTTTCACTTCATTTGCATATGTGAAACAAAATATGGAAATATGGTTTTCCTATGGCAGTTGATGCAAAATAACACCATAAAAATATACCAATTGTTAGTAATCCCAAAAAAAAAAGTACAGAACTGTTTTTCTTCTGCAAAACAAATTCTCAGAGACTAGTTGTTCTCCACATATGTGCAGGGTTCATGGATCAAGAGTCTGTACATTGTAATTCCTCTAACAATTACAAAGTAGCATAAGTACATGCAAAAAACATGTCCCAATCAGGAGTCAAATCTGACATTGCAGATAGAGTAACAATGTACATATTTTGAAAGTAGAGGAATCAGGAAACTGGAATTGAGGCTGGAATATTAATTTAATATATTAATTTTCAAACTCTACTGTACTGTAAAGGTACAATTTTTTACTTCAAACGATTAAATAAATTCATGAGTATACGTTTGACAAAATATTTAAACACAAACACATTACAAAGAAAAGCTTCCATACTTCATTCTAGTTCCATGGACTTCATAAAGGGTGGAATACCTTTATGCTATCCATCAATGAAGTGACTGTCTCTTCCATTTTACTGCAACATATGAATCAGAAATGTTCGCTGAGTACACACACCCATAGACTGTGGAAAACAAAGAAGGTATATTTTGTCTGATGTTGATCACTCCAAATGAACATTGTGTCAGAGGAATATGGCAACAAATTGCTGCCACTGCATTGCATTGTTATGATTCTCACTTGTTCAGGTGACATCCAACAGTCACGTGTAAATTTGACAATTCATGTGTTCTGGAATGAGATGCTGTGTCATTTAGTGTCTACTGGCATCTTGATGGAAAGTATAATTCCTCTTCTTGGGCCCCTGAAGCCTTGAAGATGAAGGCACTACATCCCTTCAAAACATCAGGAAACACTTACCCACTGACACTACATTATATCCCAGAAGACCTGAATCGTCAACAGCACCACTGTGAGAACTCGAATGTCACAAAGTGCGGGTCTGCAGTACACTAACATTGCCAACAAAAGGTTTATTGTAATGTGAACTTAAAATCTGTAGCACAAACATGCAGAAGACTGTATAAGTGTGCTGTGTTTTGATAAGTGATTAAAATGTACAGGATATTAGGTTTGTTGCACAGTGGAGTGATATGTGCATAATAAGAGACACATACATAAAATTCTTTGATCCTGTGTTCTCACAAACATCAGAATCCCTTTTCAATGTAAAATGCTTATTTGGTTGAATAACTTAGGAAATTCCAGTGACAAAAATATAAAAAAAACCTGAAAAAGCATAAGAGACTGTTTATTTGTAATGAAATACACTTTTTCAAAACATAAAATGCTTTAAATGTAAGGAGGAGAGTCTCAATCCATAAAGCACAAAAGCCATCAACATCCCATAACAGAAGACAGAGCATGACTGAGCCGTGAGTGATCTGCCCAATAGCAGGAGAGTCGGGGATGCCAACTTGCCAGCCATGTGGTCTTATCCTGATTTGTCCAAACTAGTCTTGAAGGTTTGGAACATTTGTATAAAAAGGGTTTATCACGAAACACCAAAATTCTGAACATCAAGACTCTACTGTAAATGCAAGTATATGCATTATACAGGAGCCCACAATAGCTCAGTATATGCATTATACAGTAGCCCACAATAGCTCAGTGTATGCATTACACAGTAGCCCACAGCAGATCAGTCACCGACTGGTTGTAGGCTGGATGATGATGTCACACAGCCTTAGCCACCTTCTCAACAATAGGTAACAATATCTTTTATCTGAGGGGTAAAGGGTTTCAGACACTGATCTACTGTTGAGAACCGGAATGAACTGAACTTTATTCACCTCTGCAAATATACCTTGATTTTGTACTGTCTAAGTACAGGTATAAATTTACTCTTATATATTGGTTTGTATACATGTTTGTGTGTTTGTTTGTGTAATGGCACAGGAAAAGAAGATAGCAGTGTTGTTGAGGATTCAGGTATTCTGGGATGTGATGCTATGTCCTGCAATGAATGGTTACCCCAGCTGAAATTTGGTTGAAGAAGAAACCGAAGAACAGGTAATGTAATGTATCACACTCAGAGTGGGGTGCACTCAAGTGTTTGCTGGCCAAAGTCAAATACAAGTTTTGAATCCAGTGAAATACATTGAAAAAAAAGTGCTACATATTTTGGACTTATACCTAAATTATATATATATTATGTGTGAAAAATATAAAAAAAAATGTGCTCAAGACCTTCAAGTTAGCAAGTCACAGCATAGTTGTACAGCAGTAAGAGGTTTACACACATACACGAATGTCACTAGGCACAGAAATATATAAAATAAGTGTAACATGAGTGGCAGTTGACAGCAGTCATACCAGTACAGCACCTGGCCATGAGCAGTTCCCTGACAGTTAATATTTGTTAGCAATCACCCGAATAAATCAGCAGTGTCGCCTGTAGTGATTTCCATCACAAAATGTTATGTTCTTAAATTTTAGCTTTCATCTAAGATATAAAGTTGAATAAATCAGATACGTGTAGATTAATCACCTTCTGACTCACACCTTAACATGTCGCTATTTTCACCTGATGTGTGCAGAATTTACTAGAAATACTGACCGATACTTTTCTTAACAGCTCACATTATTTATACTTTTCCAACAGTATCTAATAACAAGGCATTAAAAAATCCTTAAAAATTTTAATACTAAGGAATAAAAGAACATGAAAATCATACAGATTTTACTGAACACACATCATTATTCAGACAGTTATCTTGCTGCCGGGCACGAAGCTGTTGAATTAAAACACGCAGTATGGCCTTAATTCCTTCAGCCAAATCAGCTGCACTGTACGGTTTGTTTAGCACTGGCACATGGATGAAGGCAGTGCGCAAGTTGTCAATGTTGAGAGATGTGAAGTATGTGAACTCGCACAGATACCTGAAATAATTCACACAACAAAATCAATTTAAAAGAGTTCATGTATCATCCATTGTAAGATACAATATATCCTAACAAGAATTTCAACACTTTTTGAAGTATTCTGGAACAATGTTTAAAACTTTGATTTAGGTACAGTCATCCCATTGTGTTGCTCAACCTGATCATGAAGTCCAAATAACACAGCACTTAGTAAAAGAGTATCATATATTCTTTATATTCACACTGCAACATGTTTCACCTAATTCACATGGCTATCATCAGGTAAGCATACAAAATATACAAAGGAATTGTTTTTAGGAAGAGGCCTCCCCTTTACAAACAGTGGTTAGCGTGCGTTATTTTAATATTAACATTATTACAAATAATGAAATAATAAATGTTAAAATGTTCAAAAAATTAAATGTATTAAAATATTCCTGTTATGCCTATAGTTGTCAAATGCCATTCAAAACAACCTTCTATCAATGACACAGGATTTTTTGAATGGCACTTGACAACTATAGGCATAACAGGAATATTTTAACAATATGTTTAACATTTTAAACATTTTAACACTTGTTATTTCACAATTCAAAATAATATTAGCATTAAAATACAATAAGCTAACCACTCTTTGAAAAGGGGAGGCCTCTTCCTTAAAACAAAATTCCTTTGTATGTTTTGTATGCCTACCTGATGATGGCCATGTGAATTGGATGACACATGCTGCAGTATGACTAGAAAGAATATATCATATTCTTCTACTAAGTTCTGTGTTACTCAAATTTTATATTTATAATTAGTTTAAAACTTTGTTTGTCACACATGTGAAAACAACCATTGCTTATACTGACAGCTTCTACATTTGTACACAATTGGTTTTACACTAAAGTAGAGGTGAGGCAATTCTACAGTGTCAAATGTGAAAATTAAAATGGATGTAGACTCAAGTCTTACTGCAGTATACTGGGTCACTGGGTGAGTAGTTCCTGATACTTTGAAAGATCATGGTGTCTTCATCTTCAGGGTCATGCAGTCCCAGGAGAATTCTCACCCAATGACACATTTCTCTATTTCACTATTCTAAAAGCCTCATACCCCTCTTCTATTATTTTAAAATAATGTATGAGGCTTTCGTTCTACCTATACACTTCTACAATTTGTACAGTTTGTCGAAATGTTGTAGTTCATTGTTATGATTGGGCATGTGTGTGATCTTGGAAGTCCCTCTCCACACCCTGAAGGCATATACAGGAAGTGGAGTTATAGCTCCACTTGTTCTTAACCTGAGCACTAGAAGGATGTTGGTCATCAACTGTACACCACAGCCACTTTACGCTGGGAGAAGAACCCCAGTACCCATTTGAACAGGAGGCAGGGTGGGCCCCACAGCTGGTCTGCATGTTTGGGAGAAGAGAAAAATATCCTGCCCCTGCCAGGAATCAAACTGCACACTGCCCAGCCCACAGCCTAGTCACCATACTGACTGCACTATCCCAGTTCCCAGATATTGGAAAACTCTAGAACTATGGAAATGGAAAACTCTTTATTTCACTTAGCTGACGTATACTGAATACCAGAATAATTTATAACTCAAGTGGCAGCAAATTTGCAAATAAAGTGTTTTTAGAATGTGTCAGTTATATAGGCAGGTTTCAGAGAATGTGGAAAATTACAGCTATCACAGGAGGGAAGAGGGGGAGAAAACTTGTCAGGAACCAGTCTTGGACAAAACTATTTGTGGCATGGAGAAGTATACATTGTATGCCTTATTTTATTAGTACATGTTCCTGTGAAGTCAGAAAGCAGAGCAACAAAATTCTGAGAGCTCACAATCAAAATATTTATTTGCATACTTGGCACAGCTGGCTACACTACTTGCTGGATGTAAGCCCAGCAGCATTCACTTACCAGCAGTTTATGAAATTTCTCTTTTGTTAAAAGCATCCAACTGTTTCTGGGGCCTACCCAGCCTCCTGTTCAATGCAAGTCAAGGACATAAAGTGGGTGGGGCTATAAGCTGACCGCTCACCTCCATCTTGTGTCACAGTTGACCCCCTGACTATGTCTATTCTGATAGCAGTACTGTCTCCCACTGTTCTGATTCTGCTGACTCCCTAAATTTTCTATAATATAAAAATCAGAGCATGTTATATGTGAACAAAGATTTTTCAACCACTGCCTACTCAAAGCAACCAGAAAACTGTTCCAGTAGTTTCAGTTCTCCTAAAGTGCAGCAGCTACCAGAGTTGTCCCTTAAAACGAAATAGTATGGCACAAGCAGACTGAGGTCGAAGCAGTAATGTCAGAATGATATATTATGTCAAAAACCTTATGGCATATTCCACGTCTCATGTAATTTGACACGGAGAATACTTAAAGGGGTAAGAATGAGTGGAGCTATACCTCCACACCCCCTATATGCCATCATGGTGTGGACAGGGACAACTTCACCTTTACCTGTATTCAGTTGTTTCAGTTGTTATCTGCTATGTTAGGACTTCCTGCTGTGCTACATGTGTGCTTACAAGCTTGACAGCTTCTGCAGGCCCCACCCCACTGTACTTGTACTGTAGGTGCAGTGGGGGGGGGGGGGTTATCTGACAAAAGGAGGCACTGCAGCACAAAAGGGAACAACTACCTTAAAATGAAGAAGTGCTTGGGCCTCTCATTATGCCCAAAAGTCAGGTTTACTATTAGTACACAGTGGATTAACTAACCTACTGCTTGGACTACAGTTCTTTGCATTCCTCAGCTAGCCAAGAAATACCCTGTATTTTTTAGAATATGAAGGTTCAGTGCTGTCTTCACAGCACCCTGCCATTTGTCCCCATCCTGAACCACACAAATCCAGTCCATATCCTCCCATTCCATTTCCCATGATCCATTTTAATGTTATCCTCCCATCTCTGCCTAGGTCTTTCAAGTGGTCTCTCTCTTTCAGAGTTCCCTTCCAAACCTTATGTGTATTTCTCCTCTTCTGCACACATGCCACATGACCTGTCCATCTCATCATCCTTCATTTCATCACTTGAATAATACTTTGCGAAGGAGTACAAATCATGTTGCTCCTCATTACTCAATGTTCTGCAGTCTCCTGTTACTTCCTCCCTGCTAGGCCCAAACACCTGAAGCAGATGAAATACACACCTTCCAGCATCTGCAGAGCAGCAGGTGGGGACTCGTATATTGGATTTATGCACCGCCTTGCAAACGTCCTCGACATCAAACAAAGGCTGAATTACTTCTGCTTTCCCACTACTGATTTCATTTCTTGGAGGCACCTTCCCTTGTGTGTCCTGCCGGCAGTAACCTGACCTGTGTGCCTGCACCTCTAGAGTCAAGCCACTTGCAAGGCTAGACACACCAACATGCACAACTAGCTTGAGAAAAAGCAAAATTCTGATACAAAATGCGAAGTAGAATTAAATTATAATTATAGTTAATACTTCAGTCTTTAGACAGTGCAATATACTAGCAAATGGCTGAGAGTAAATTCCTTGTACAGTGATAGTGACAGCAGATTGTCGGACAAAATGAAACACATATGCCCAGAGTTGCTATATTAATTTTACATAGTTATAAGGAATGGAATGTAATTGGGTAAAATTAATATAGCAGTTCCAGGCATACGTTTTACCTTACTATATTCCATTATATTGTTCTATCTACTGTAGTACCTCTGGTCACATGTTTTACTATATTTTGTTCTATCATATTGTTACATTGACACTCACATAATGCATTTTTTTTTTTAAATTTGAAAGATCAATATTCTTGTATTTTATGCTGTCTTCCTTAATATGCTTTTAATTTATATGAACCTGAGGATGACCTACTTGTAGGCTGAAACACTTTGCACAACTAAGTATACAGACCTTTTGTCTGTCTAGATGTTGTGTCGTGACTGTTACTGATTTTATCTGTCCCTGTTTTAGACACACTATGGGCCGTCACACACAAAAAATAATTATAATACTATACTATCATTGTCAGAGTAAGAAAAAAAACATTTGTTCAGCAGTTGACATGCAGCGTGTCTTGGGAAACGCCGGCACAGAAATTCTGAACAGCTTGAACTCAATGAAAAACATGTTTAAGGAACGTCTCCCTCTGAATTTCATACCCATGAAATTTAAAGAACTACTAGCTCAGAAACATTGAGAAGGACTTTAATTGAATACAGTTGTGACTGTTTGTATGTCCTCTATTTTTATGGTCTGTAAGTGGGAAATGTCCTCTCTTTTTATGACGGATATATGGTAACTGTAGTTCAGACCACAGTGGAGGCATGGTACAGTCACTTACTGATGGACACAATTTTGACATTGACAGTATCAGCAGGCATCTCCTATCTTCACTAACTCTGAGGAGAAGACATATAGTTGCTGTGAAAAATGCATCTGTGACTGCATTACGCCGATTTTTAACATGACTGCCTTTCAGCCTAATACATTTTGGAATGGAATACATCAACAATGAGATTTTCCTACCTACCACCATGGCCAAATCATAGGTGTTCTCATAAGTAAATATCTGTACATGTAACAATCATGAAGTATTGGCTTAGCGCAGTTGAAGAAGAAGACAGTAGGCATCAAATCAATGACTAATTAACTGTTTCACTGTAATTAACTTACTTAACCATTTAGTTAGTTCTCACAACAATCAACATCAATGTGCAAGCTCAAATTCTTTCTACTTGTAAGTGGGCTGTTCAACAGACTCATTCTGGCATGTGACACTGCATTGCCAAGTGAGTGGATTGAGTTGCCTTCATCTTCAAGGGTCAAGCAGTCGCCTGTTGATCAAATGATTCCCAAGATACACCAAGCACGTTACACAGTTTGTTGATGTTCCACATCAGCAACATGGCACTCTCACAACAATTTATTTTGTCTGTTTTCACTCTATAATGAAATGTGGAATAAATGGGGGGGGGGGGGGGCAATTCATCTAAGAGTACAAAGATATTCACTGTGAAAAGAAAATTGTGATGCAAAACCTAAAAATTCATCCGAAAGTCTTTTTAAGAGATCTGAGATTCTATCTCTTCCATGTGAGTGCATACTTTCATGACTGAACTTCACTAAAAATGACCAAGAAAAACTTCAAACAACTCAACTGTATACAGCATTAATATAAAGAGCAAGCACCATCATCACAGACCAGTTGTCACCTTACACATTTTCAGAAAAGGAAATAATATGCTGGCATGAGAATATTCAACAGTTTACCCCACAGGCTTACAAGTCTGATGAATTTAAAGGCTCAGTTTAAAGAAGCATTAAGTATATACTTGAATACACACTCCTTTTATTGTGTTTCTAATGTTTATAAAAGACTCATAATCCTATTACCTACTCCATATAATGAGCTTCGTATAACTTTTGAATACTTCATGTGGAATCCTTACACTATTTTTCTGTTGTTTGAATTCTGCACATTTTGGAATTTTTATGATTTGTTCCACATCTGGTTGTCATGTCAACTAAATTCTGTTAAATTAGGGTCTGAGGGCATGTTCATGTACCCAAAATATGCATACCATTGGCTCATGTTCTTTCCAAAGCATGGGAACATTCTCTGCAACATAATCATATGTTACAGGAATTTCATGAATGATCAACTTCACACCAAACTCCTCTTCAATATTCAATGATGGCAGAAGTTTCACTGTCTCCCAGCTTGCATTTATTTTGTGATCTCCAAATGGTCCAAAACCAGTAACTATAACAGTATCTTCTGAAAAGGACACAAAATGCAAGTTTACAGTTCCTTCAGCATGTGTGTATGTATGTATGGATACACTGGACACAATCCTATCTTCCTCACACTGCATATCCCTAAACTCCATCTCAGTCTTCCCAGTGGGCACTTTCCAAGAGACTTCGACGCCAAAATGGTGCATGCTTTGCTAGTCTCCCCAGTCCCAACTATATGTCCAATCCATCACAGTCTTTGATTTCACTGCTGTAACAATCTAATATTATGTTTATGATCAAAGCAAGCAATGTGAGATAGGCAAGGAATGTAGCATGCATGAAAAATAAGAAACGTGTACAAAAATTAAGCATTCAGATCTTCTGGGATGTGACTGTGTCACTATTATTACTGTTTCATGATGTTTTAAAGGCGCACAATGCCTTCATATTCAAGGACTGCAGAGGCTATGTTAATGTTTCCTTTGACTTTTATTTTCATTTCCAAGTTTCAAACCAGTATAGAGGCCTATACAACAGAATTTTTGTCACTTCTGATATTTGGAATTCAACGCATTGATAAAAATGTAACTGCAGCAATTTCCTTTTTTGTAAATAATTACCAAATATGTACTATCCATATACATAGAGGTTAGATATATAATTTTAGTGGGTTAGATGCTTTATGCTAGGTGCAATAAATGTTAACTAAATCACATGTGTATTTATGTGCACTGATCTTTACATCCTGATCCACATACATAAGTTACAACTGCTTACAAAAACAGCTGCATTATTAACTGTGGTGCCCATCAGCCCTAAGACACTATCAACTGTTTATTGTTGCTTATTTGAAGACGCTGGTTTAGGCACACTGGAATATTTGAATTACGGCTCTTTGTAAGTAACTGTGAATTTAGCAAAGAAGTTGCACCATACAGTTGGTCTGCATTGGCCAGTACTGCCACACAGACAGAAATGAATAAGGGAGTGGTGTTTGTTAGCTTACAGCAGCTTGAAAGGGTCCGCCTCTCTTTAAGAAAAAGTTAATCCATTCTGATATAATCTGGGTGAAGTAAGGGTAATTTACAAGCAGCTAATTAACCACTATTATATGGCAGCCAGGATAGTGTAGTCTGCACAGTGACTTGCTATGGCCTGGACGGTCCGGGGCTCGAACCCTGGTGGGGTCAGATTTTCCGGACCCATCCAAACCAGCCCCGAGGCCCAAGCAACCTCCTGTACAATGGGTACTGGGTCTCTTTCTTAGTGGCACAGCGGGCGGGGAATTGGGCTGACCACCCCGAACTTCTAGCACCGGGAGGCGAGTGCCAGTAGAGGTATACCTCCACTTCCCTTCTGGGCCTGCTTGGTCTGTAACAGGATAGCCTTTATACCTATTATGCGACAGGCATACTCACTACACGATCTGTGCTCGCTATGAAACTGTTCGTCTGTTCTCAGGATTAAACATGCCGTTCTTACGACAGCCTGCACTGATAAATTACTGTTCAGACATGAGTGTTACACTACAGCACTCTCACAAAAAATGTAGAAGGGAGGCAAATACATAACAATAAATAACCAACTTCAAAGAAGAAACATTCTACTCACTTCCACACTCCATGCTTGGCTGTCTTTCCACTCTTCGGCCTTGGCGCTGAGCTCATTGACAATCAGCTGATTCGCAAAGGCACATCAGCTCGCGAGCGATAGGAAAAGACCTTCGTGTGGTAAATAACGGCTTCAGCCTTCTCTGCAACGAAAGACTAGGGAAGGAGAAAAAATGACTTAATATCTATACGGTTATCTCTAGCCGTGCATGTTTTATATTTGTCATTACACGTCACCAAATAAAACCTGCGAGTCATTCTGTTTTTCTTACGTAGATGCTGGCGTTGCGTGAAAGCTCTTCGATTTTTCGTGATTGCAGGTTCTCACAGCAGTGGTACTGAGTTGCTGAAAACGGAGGGATTGGTGGATGTAACACTGAGTCGTTGAGTGAGTCATTCCCGATGTTTCTAAGGAATAAAACTGTTTCTTTGCTTGACGTAGTATGATACGATAAAGGCAGTACGCTCATTCGAAACCTCGGAAACCACTCGTCTGACACAGCGTCACACCCAAAAGGTAACTATCGGGTGGTGCCCAGTTCGGATTTTGCCCGAGTCACCAGCTGTCCCAATTAACATGTGTGTATAACAAGTAAATACATATCAGAGACCTATTTTGAACAAACAGTACTTGTTGCACGATCATTACCATTCTTCCACACTTTTACAATAAATGAGAAATATCAACTTGGTCAAATTCTTGTACAGGTGAGAAGGATGTAAAACATACTCTTGTATTGCAGCATTAAGTATTTCTGCTTGTCTTCAAGACATCTATAGTGATAAATTTAGCAATATGTAGGCTGGCAAGCAATTTTCAATAGCACCAACATGAAGCAGCCAGGCACCACCTGGCTGCTGACATTTGACACCAAGATTGTCTATTCCAGGGTGCAGTTCTTAGTGCCAAGGTGGGACAAAATGTCAATGATGACTACATGGATGTCTGATGTGTAACACATTTTACACACGTGACATGTGAAAATTCAAGCATTTGTTAAAATCTGAATTGTCAAATGTACTATACCACTGATAAATGCAGAAGAATTAAGTACTGGCGTAGGAAAAGGGTTGGGTGTTTGAGCACCCAAATATCACCAGATCACATGTGATTTCAATCAAGAACTTACAGTTTGGAAAGACCACTCAAACTGATGATCATGGACTTTCATATTGAAATACAGAATGATATTCGAAACCTAGAACATGAAAAAGAAAGCTATCGGTGTTTGGTAGGGAAGAATATTGCATATGTAAATAATGCGTTCAGGACTAGTAGTTCACATAGTTCCAAGTAAGAGACAATACTTCTTACTGCAGAGAATGAAATGCTAATAGAAAATGATTTTAAGGCGATTCATCCCCGTTGTGTTTACAATATCAGTAATGAGACAAACACAACATATAATCACATATTAGTTAAAAAAGTTGCATGAGATGTGATGTTAGAGCCTGCTAGAAATATATGCATAACAAATGAAACAAAAAATTAGTTTTATTCAAGACATTTGTTATAATAAGAAGAAACAACAGTTTTAAACAACCCACAGCCATAATATCTAGACGGGAAATGGTTACATATGTCTGCATAATTATTTATGATATGTAGTAACCTGACTATTTCTGTGTGTCTCACTATTACAAGAATATATGCAGGATTCAAATTTATATATGTCATCTTTTTGGTTTCAACTGTCTAAAATGTCTACAAGTTTTCATAGCTTCTCTGACAGCATCTAAGATATGTTTTTAATAATATATACAACATCCAGCTACATTAAGTGCCCCTACACATATGTTTATCCTATTTGATAACTTCTTGTAATTTGTACTTATACACTGTAATGTTTGAGATCTTGGAATAATAGTATGCAATTGTAAGCTCCACCTCTTATTTTCTTTTGAGCACAGCCTGATGCTGGCTATCTTAATCTAGCCGAAACATATAGCTGTCTTAACTATTTTATGATTACATGTTGTGTTTGACTCATTACTTGTTGGTTTTATTGTAATAGAAAATGACAATGTTATTGAAAAACTAGTAGGGATGAGATAGTTGTAATGTAAAATGTATAAAAATAATGGAAAGAGAGTTTTCTTATTTTTCTTGAAGCAAATCATTCTGCAAAGATTTATAAAGTTGGAACAGCAGCCGCAGACGTATGTGTAAAAACCATTAACGGATCTTAAACTATCTTCAAAACATACAAAAAATTTATACTGTGGAAACAAATCCTACAGCAGTTTCAAATTTATATGTAGTACATTCCAATTACACCAGCAGCTAATAATGTTAGTACCCTAGTGTTAAAAAGGGTAATGAGCGATGCCCAAAATTTGAAAAATGTGTATACCATAAGGAATTCAAACCAAACTGCTAAAAATCTCACAAAATTAAAAACAAGCCATTACCTTTGATATTATAGATTTATCTGTAAATGTCTTTATCAAGAAATTATTTTTATTGGATGTAAAATTCTAAAAGATAATGGTATCAGTAAGAAAACTAATAAAGAGATAATAACATTGCTGACTACCATACTTGTTTTTGATATCATCATGGTATCAGTAAGAAAACTAATGAAGAGATAATAACATTGCTGACTACCATACTTGTTTTTTATATCATCATCCCATTATGCTTGTTAATTGACCACCATGCTTAATTGGAATGACTTACGATTTAATAATAAACCTGAGAGTGTTGTAGCTATGGCTTCCGTTATTGCAAGCTTAATTGCCAAAATTTCACCGCAGGTTTATGGAAATAAATTTGTAGAACATTGCCCGGACTGTAATTCCATCTTGTTTTACTTTAGACATGTAAATCATGCTGTCACCATGTACAAGCAACTGTTTATCATAGCAGAAAGAACTGAAAGGAAGTTACATAATATACTCAAAAGTATAAAATTCAAAGTGAAATGAGGTGGAAAATGGAGATTAATTTCTGGGCCTGATAATTGTTAGATATCCAGACCACCTGGAAATTAATATTTTTTGGAAGCATGTCTCTGTAAATATGTCCGGATAATGTAGTTGGTATAGCGACAGGCTATGGACTGGAGGGGCCGGGGATCGAATCCTACTGGGTACAAGATTTTTCGCGTGCTTCCAGACTGACTGTAGGGCCTACCCAGCCTCCTATACAATGGATACCATGTCAGTTCCTGCAGTAAAGCCACT
Source organism: Coptotermes formosanus (assembly GCA_013340265.1). Lineage (NCBI taxonomy): Eukaryota > Metazoa > Arthropoda > Insecta > Blattodea > Rhinotermitidae > Coptotermes > Coptotermes formosanus. Next base: position 2,341 of record BLKM01011320.1, on the reverse strand, counting down.
GGAGCGTGGCGTTGACCACCCACCCCCATCTAGCGCTGAGGTTAAAGAATAAGTAAAGGTATACCTCTACTGCCCCTTTGGTCGTTCATGGCCTGATCTAGGGTGGACTTTATTTTATGTTTTACCTGCACACATAACATTACATTTCGAGTAATGTGTATAGGATTTAAGCTTTCACACAATAAAGTAGCATCAGCATTGACCAGTATTGATCAGAAGCTGAGGAGCCTCTTTCAACTGCATACTTCCTCTTGTTTATTCTAAGAGAAAGTGATGTGCAACAGGAATAAAGTAATCATTCTGATTATGAAATGTGTGTGAAAAGATATTACAACCAGGCTCACTGGGGGGGGGGGGGCGTGCTTACTCAGGGGTTATATATAATTTATATTTGATTTTAAAAAATTATGTTATAAAAGTCATGTCAAAAGTATAACTGTAACATAAAACTGTTTGCAACTGTGTGTATGTACATATAAATATAACTACATGTTCCATGACTTACTGACCTAATTTAAATCACGGTGGCTGATCTTGTTCGGTTTTTTAAATTTCATGTAACACATTATAAGTTTTTTCTTTTATTTTTCAGTATTCTAATGTAGCAGTCATCAGCCAGTTTCAATGGCTGATTTTGGTTGAAAGTCAAGTCATGTAAAATGTCCAATATCGTTGTGTCTCCTAACTTTGTGTTGTTTAAAATTTCGATTTGAGGGGTCTACAGCCCGGCAGTCCACCCCACCCCCACTCCTTGGGTACGCCCTTCGTTTTACCTGTCTGATACTACATGAACAAATAGGTTTTGTGGTTGTCTAAACATTGCTGTTCCTGATCCTGATTTCTGTAGGAGAAATGCCAGGTCTTCTGAGTCAGAGTCAGTGTCTGCAAGGAAGCTCCAACTACTATTGAAGTTCCTGAGATGCAATCCAGCTGCTCATTTTTCTACAAATGCTGCAATTCCTAATTTTGTGCATGAAGTCCAATGTTGAAATTTGAGGTGAGTGACTAGCTACCCTGGTTGGTGTCATGGTTTTCCTTGGTCCCTGCTGGCAAATGGCAACACTGTACTCGACGCGCAATTTGCTGCGTTCTTCATCGACCCACGAGCCAAGTCAATCCACTATTCGGGGTGGTGCGTTGCTGCCGTTCACGTGGCACCATCGGACAGGGCCGTGCTTTACCACGAGTAAAGGCGCAGTTGCGTTGGTCGTCCTACTATGAAGATACAACACCGATAATACTCCGCGGTAGAGTAAAGTGTCCTTCGTTACTGAACGATTTCGACCAAACTTGTACTCCTAGCGCATGGGCAGGGAGTGCCACGTGTGATTTTCCAGTCCCCCGCTGCAATGTGAGTCGAGATACGGACGATAAACTGTTTCGGCCACAGGAGTAAAGTGCTCTTCGTTACTGAACGATTTCGACCAAACTTTCACTGGTTGTAGTGCGTGGGTAGGTAGTGCCACATGTGATGGTTCAGATGCCCCGATGCCATGTTAGTCGATATACGGACGAGAAACTGTTTCGGCCTGAGGAGTACGGTGCCCTTCCTTACTGTCCGATTTCGACCAAACTTGCACAGAGTGTAGCGCGTGTGCCGGGAATGCCACGGATGATGTCTCAGACGCCGCGCTATTAATGCGAGGCGAGACGAGGACGAAAAACTGTTTCGACCTAAACAGTAATTTGACCTCCGTTAGTGACCGGTATCGATCAAACTTGCACGGATCGTACCGCATGGAAAGGGAGTGAAACGTGTGATGTTTCAGTTACCCAGCTGCAATGCGAAAAGAGATAGGGACGAAAAACTCCTTCAGCCTCAAGAGTAAAGTGCCATTCCTTACAGACCGATTTTGACCAATCTTGCACCGATTGTAGTGCGAGGGCAGGGAGGCCCAGGTGTGATGTTTCAGTCAGCCCGCTGCAATGCGAGGAAATAAATATCCTAAATAAAATAAAAAGAAGAAAGGCTAACTGGATTGGTCACATCTTGCAGAGGAACTGCCTTCTGAAACACGTGATTGAAGGAAAGTTACAAGGAAGGATAGAAATTATTGGAAGAAGGCGTAAGCAGCTACTGGATGACCTTAAGGAAAAGAGAAGATACTGGAAATTGAAGGAGGAAGCAATAGATCGCACAATGTGGAGAACTCGCTTTGGAAGAAGCTATGGACTTGTCGTAAGACAGACTGCAGAGTGAATGAATGATTACACACAAATTGCAGATAAGGGAACACAAGAACAGAAAAACGGTGTGGACAGATGGTGTAAAAGGGATGTTCCAAATATATGCAGTTTTCTGTACCTCATGACGTAAAGGTAAAAAGAGTCATTCTAACGT
>BLKM01011313.1:0-17857 GCA_013340265.1 Coptotermes formosanus | reverse complement strand
GGGGGAAGAACAAAGACTGATGGTGTTCGAGAATAGGGTGCTGAGGAGGATATTTGGGCGTAAGAGGAACGAGGCAACAGGGGAGTGGAGAAGACTACGTAACGAGGAACCTAATGACCTGTGCTCATCACCAAATATTATTCGGGTAATCAAATCAAGAAGAATGAGAAGGGTAGGGCATGTAGCACGTATAGGAGAAAAGACAGGTGCATACAGGATTTTGGTTGGGAGACCTGAGGTAAGGCGACCACTTGGGAGACCCAGGCGTAGATGGCAGGATAATATTAAGATGGATCTTCGGGAAGTGGGATGGGGGACATGAACTGGATTGAGCTGGCTCAGGATAGGGACAGGTGGCGGGCTCTTGTGAATGCGGTAATGAACCTTCGGGTTCCATAAAATGCGGGGAATTTCCTGACTAACTGAGAAACTGTTAGCTTCTCAAGAAGGCCTTTGCTCCATGGAGTTAGTTAGTTTAGTTAGTCTTATTCGTGTGGAATTTGATTATTATTGAGTGTGGACTGAAATGCCTAGCGAAGTGTAAGCTGACACCACTGTCAGCTTTCTACAAAAGGCTTAGATTTCACCGGTTTGGACTGGTAATACTGTTCTTTCAATTACATTTTTGCAGCTAGTTCAGTCTAGTAACGAATGAAATTTGCTGATTTAGACGTCTTAATGGAACAAGTACATATTCTATATCTTGTGAGTTTTTAATTTGCGGTTAGGAAGGGCAGGTACTGATATCAAAGGCTTTGATTGTACGCATCAGTGATCTATTTGAAATTTTGCCAAGTAAATACGATTACAAATGGTGAGTCTCATGACGTAGAACATGGACATTGCCAAGGCGCTTTTTTTACTTTCTGAATGTCATAGGCTTCACGATGCACGTGTCACTGTAATTACATTCACACCCGTAACGAAAGTACGGCCTTGCCTTCAGCGATTTTTACGAAAGTAACAAAATGCTCAACAGCATTATGTGCTCATTTGTCGTACGTAGTTTCGCTCAAATTGGCCGATAAGTATGAAATGTGCGGTTAGAAATTGATTTGTGCCTCTAAGTAAAGCAAGATTTTCACTGCGCTGATTTTCACGTAACGTGCAGTAACATAGTTTTGATGCACATTTTTTTTACGAATTTTGTCACAATCGGCTGGAAACTGTAATAAATACTAACAGAATCTGATTTACGCTATCAAGTGTAGTATACCTTTTACTGCACCTATTTTCACGAAACTCATTAGCCGAACAGCATTACTGGACATCTTCTATACCGAGTTTCATCTAAATCGGTCAATAAATATTGAAATTCCCGGTAGAAATTCATTTATGTCATTAAATATGGCGTCGCTTTTACTGTACCGATTTTCACGAAATTCATTCGCCGAACAGCGTTACTGGACATCTTCTATACCGAGTTTCATCTAAATCGGTCAATAAATATTGAAATTCCTGGTAGAAATTCATTTATGTCATTAAATATGGCGTCACTTTTACTGCACCGATTTTCACGAAACTCACGCTTCTTCGATAATTTTGGAAATAACTCTTCTACCGGATTTAACGAAAATTCGATAAACGTTTTAGTGTTTGATACTGTACTTGGTCACAGGAAGAGATAGGCGGGCGGACCTGGCTTCTACGTAAGGCGTTTCTTATATGTAAAAACGCCTAAACAGGGGAACAAATTTTCATTTTTATTGGAGATTTTTCTGCTAAAATTACAAGCAAACTGTACACTAGAGAAACATTTTCATCAGATCAGTTTTATCAGTTAGAAGCGAAAATAATTACAGGGGCACACGTTGGCGTAGTTGGTTGAGGCACTGCGCTACAAGCCGGAAGGTTGCGGGTTCGATTCCCGATGGTGTCTTTGGAATTTTTCCGGCCTCTCTATTGCCTCTGACAGAAATGAGTACCAGGAGTATTTTCTGGGGAGTAAAAGCGGCCGGTGCATAGGGCTGACACCCTTACCGCTTTCATGTGCCGATTGTCTTGAAATCTGGGAGCATGAAACTTCTGGAACCCTAAGGGCCTGTCCAGGCCTGTAATGGGACTGGTTATATGTTGTTCCTTACACTGGGAAAGTGTAGGATACTTTCTCTTCTGGGCTGTTATACCGTGTCTTGTACACAGCATAACATCCCAGAAGTCTTGACTCTATATCAGCACTACTGAGAACTTCATATGTCACCACACTAGTATAGTTTCTCTTTCACACTTTCGTTGTGTACTCAAACACAACTTGTGTTTGCATTGTAAATTGCCTAGAAAGTGATACACGAGGTGTGGTTATTATATAACGCTGCCCCACTTTAACCCTTTAAAGACGAAGCGTGTCTGTTTTATATAAGGACTCAGTGCGTACCGCGCTGTAAACACTCTCCACTTCGGTTATAAAAACCAGTCTCTTAATGTTTTATAAGGCAAAAGTTGCTGTTTGTTCTGAGATCCGTACAAAACACATAAATGCAATGTGGGCACCACGTAGAATTTTTTAATGTTAAACCTGGTGGTACGTAAAGTTACAGCTAGGCTTTAAAAGGTTAAGCTCCTGGTTAGTACGTCTGAACTTTCTCCCATTCATGTGCCAAACCATGCTCCGCTGCGTTGACTTAGTGTCGAGTAATAATCTCTTTCATAAACATGTTTTATTTAATGCTATTTAGCTTTATAAAAATTGAGCAGCGACTGAATGTCAAATTTCTTATGAAACCAAAGGAAACTTCCAACAGGAACTTCGAATTTGTTACGTGGGGTTTGTCGACAAGGAAGCAGAGTTACCGAAAATATTCTCACAAAAGGGGTTTAGGGAGTGCCTAGGGGCCGAAAAGGCTTATATAAAGCGGGAAGTTGCTTCCGATGGGAAGTATTTTGAAGGGGGTGTCCGATAATTAATTTTTAAACTAGTCGCTTTATTTAAATAGTGTCGGGTTTTTTCATTGACATAATCCTTCCGGCCGCACTATGGCCCTGGGGTCGACTCAGCATCTAACAGAAATGAGTACCAGGAATATTTCCTGGGGTGTAAAGGCGGCCGGTGCTTAAAGCTGATAACCTTACCACATTCATATGTCGATTGTCTTGAAATCTGGGAGCCTCAACCTCCTGGAAACCTCTCGGCCTGTCCAGGCCTGTAATGAGATAGCTTTTTACCCATTATTTAACCCTTTAAAGACGAAGCGTATCTGTTTTATATAAGGACTCAGTGCGTACCGCGCTGTAAACACTCTCCGCTTCGGTTATAAAAACCAGTCTCTTAATGTTTTATAAGGCAAAAGTTGCTGTTTGTTCTGAGATCCGTACAAAACACATAAACGCAATGTGGGCACCACGTAGAATTTTTTAATGTTAAACCTGGTAGTATGTAAAGTTACCGCTAGGCTTTAAAAGGTTAACCCTTTAAAGACGAAGCGTATCTGTTTCCTATAAGGACTCAGTGCGTACCGCGCTCTAAACACTCTCCACTTCTGTTATAAAAACCAGTGTCTTAATGTTTTATAAGGCAAAAGTTGCTGTTTGTTCTGAGGTCCGTACAAAACACATAAACGCAATGTGGGCACCACGTAGAATTTTTTAATGTTAAAACTGGTGGTATGTAAAGTTACCGCTAGGCTTTAAAAGGTTAACAGCCATTTCTGGTATAGGGTGATGTTTATAAATGGTGAGTTCGAGGCTGTACGTGGAGCTGTTTTGATGTATTTCAAGACTGAGGGAAACTGTAAAAACCTCAGGATGATCCGTCCCAAAACTAGGATTCGAACTGACTGCCTTTCAGTTACAAGTATTAACAGTATTCTCGATCATTAAGCGATCCAACATATTGTTCATCAACCAAGTAATACCAACAAACTAGGAAGTGACTTCGCGTTCGCTTCCATTAAAGTATCCGTTACGTTTCACGGTTCTTTTAGGCAAGTTCGTATATTCGCGAAAAGCGCCGATTACCTTCGTAATGTCCGTCGACGTGTCCGCATGTGTTAGTATGGCTGACTCTGGATGGATTTTCGTGAAATTTGATATTGGCGACATTTACGAAAACCTATCGAGAAAATCCAAATTTAGTTAAAATTTTGCAAAAAATATCGTGCCATTTACATAAAGACCCCAAGTACGTTTCATTGTTTCTGGCGATATTAAATTACCATAAAAGCGCTGTCTTCCAGGGAAATGGTATCAGGCTGTTAGGGTAGCCGAGGAAGTATAAACTTTACATGAGCGTGGCTCAATGTTACGTACATTGCCTCTCTTGTTTTTTCTTTTTGTGTGAATTTGAAGTTACTTTATGTAAGCTAGAGAAGGGAATTGAAGGACACGCTTGGGTAACCAGCTGGTCTAATTACTGCAGTTAACCTTTACTTATTCATTGTGAGGACCAGGTTTTCCCTTTCAAGTACACATAAAGCAAAAAGTAACGTCACCGTTTGACGTACTTACCATCTGTAGTAAGGACACCAGAATGGTATCACGCGTTTAACCTTTTAAAGCCTAGCGGTAACATTACGTATGACCAGGTTTAATATTAAAAAATTCTACGTGGTGCCCACATTGCGTTTATGTGTTTTGTACGGATCTCAGAACAAACAGCAACTTTTGCCTTATAAAACATTAAGAGATTGGTTTTTATAACCGAAGTGGAGAGTGTTTACAGCGCGGTACGCACTGAGTCCTTATATAAAACAGACACGCTTCGTCTTTAAAGGGTTAAAAAATTCTACGTGGTGCCCACATTGCCTTTATGTGTTTTGTACCGATCTCAGAACAAACAGCAACTTTTGCCTTATAACACATCAAGAGACTGGTTTCTATAACCGAAGTGGAGAGTGTTTACAGCGCGGCACGCACTGAGTCCTTATATAAAACAGATACACTTCGTCTTTAAAGGGTTAATTGTATTCATCCAACTCTCTTTTTATCACTGGGGCTTCTTCTTGTGCCATGAAAGAGGGGGCTTCCCCATTCAGCTTTGTCACATGACGAACTCGGCTATAGCGACAGAAAAGACCCGTTTTTTAAATGTTTTATTTAAGAACGCTGTCAGTTGCTTCGATTGTATACAGCATCGGTGCCAAGTGAGCGAGGTTGTGTGTGTGTGTGTGTGTGTGTGTGTGTGTGTGTGTGTGTGTGTTACTGTCATTTCGTCCGTCACAAATCCCATATTGAGTTCCCGCTGGTCGAACACAAATCGGTGCGGTGGGTGGCCAGCTGTTGTGATCGACTCACACGAATGACGTCATCTTCACTGCACAGCAGCAATAATAGTATTAAGTCGCACGCACAAGACACAACTGCCCTTACGTCCCGTATATTTCTAATTTAAATACAATCAGTTCTGCTGTTACACGATTTTCATTAACGCCAATTGGCTATAAAGCGACGGATGGGTAAGTGAACACTGTTTGAGTAACGCGGAATTTCGCAAACGCGTTTTGGTTGTTCTGTGATTTCATGACCAGTGTGAAGATATAAGTTTGGACAAGGAGCCAGATTTTTCTTCTGATGTGGCCTTATTTTTATTACGCGGTTTTATATAATGCGAGGTCTCACAAGAACGCAACCATCGCGTTATAAAGGAACTGACTGTTCATCAGTTACTGGCCGTAAACAGGTAACGGTCCGATTTCCCCCCTGCAAAACCATTACCAGTATCAAAATCCTTCCTATGAGTCGGCCAGAATGCAAATGTCTGGACCGTGGCACTGCCAGAAGCTTTTAGAGACTTGGACAATAAGACCAACAATAACTCGCCCCTAGTTCCTCTGCTCAGCCAGATAAATCCAATCCACATCATATTTAATGTGTTCCATGTCCGTGCACTATATTATACAAAAAACGTTAAACACCAACAAATGCACAAAGAGTTTTTTCGTCAATTATAACACACTCCTACATGTTTCGAACCTGCTGGGTCATCTTCAGGGAGAAACTTTCCGTTGTCGTTACACTAGGTTGCACTATACAGTTGAGCGAGAACGTGATGTTGAATGTGCAGTGCACAGGGTCGAAACATGTAGGAGTGTGTTATAATTGACGAAAAAACTCTTTTTGCATTTGTTGGTGTTTAACGTTTTCTGTACCACATCGTATTATTCCGCAGTAGAGGCCTGGATTTCTGAAGTAGCATATTCACTTCAGTTTTTCGAAAAAAAAATCTCTTACATGTCTAATTCGTGTTACATACCCTACCCATCTTTTCCTTGACGCGACCAAGCCATGAAATGTTTGGTTAATGGAAAAAACTATGTATGCAGTTGTGTTCAGTATCTTGACTCCTTCTATGTACTTCCAATTTGTCTCATCTTCTAGAACGCCTTCAATCTTTCTTTTTAACTCAATCTAATAGACCCATCTTCACATGTATACAGAATACCGGTTTTATATGTGTTTCGTGCATTGGAATATCTTTGAATCTTTTTAACAAAAGCGTAAATTAAATTCTGTTAGTATAAATATTTGCGTTCTATTTCGAAAGGCATTAAAGACTTACGTATATTCGTTACGGAATTAAAGTTACACACACAGTACCTAGACTTTACTTAGAAGTAACATCGAATGGGCCGATGCGGATGGCCATGCGATCCAAGGCCTAGGTCTGCAGCCGGTCGATTACTGGGATCCCGGGTTCGAAAGCTGCTGAGGGCATGGGTGTTCTTTACTTGTGTTTGGTGTTTGTTGTGTGGGTAGTGGCCTCTGCGATGGGCTGATCACTTATTCAGAAGAGTCCTACCAGGTGTGTATGTCTAATTGTCTGTGATCTAGAAATCTGAACAGCGAGGCGCCCTGGGCCCTATTTGAGCTGTAACGCCACAGAAAGAAAAACATAATTGGCGTAATGACCTTTATACAATTTATGTTTTTCGTGTTGATTTTGTACGTAAGATTTTCTTCCTGCGCACCAGAAGACGATAGAGAGTAGCAGTGTTTGAATTTTGTAGATACCCGAGCGTATGGGGGGAAAGGGAGGTGCATACAGGATTTTGGTGGGGAGACCTGAGGGAAGGCGACCACTTGGGAGACCCAGGCGTAGATGGAAGGATAATATTAAAATGGATCTTCAAGAAGTGGGATGGGGCATGGACTGGATTGAGCTGGCTCAGGATAGGGACAGGTGGCGGGATCTTGTGAATGGGGTAATGAGCCTCCGGGTTCCATAAAATGCGGGGAATTTCTTGACTAGCTGAGAAACTGTTAGCTTCTCAAGAAGGCCTCTGCTCCATGGAGTTAGGTNAGGTACCCTTGCACAATAAGCCTCAGGCTGAGGTGCATCCGGGGCATAAGATGAGAGGCCCTAAAGAAGAAGGTAGGGAGGGAGGGAGGGAGGTGGGTGGGTGGGTAAGTAGGTAGGTATGGAGGTAGTAGGGAGGGAGGGAGGGAGGTGGGTGGGTAAGTAGGTAAGTAGGTAGGTAGGTAGGCAGGGAGGAAGGGAGGTAGGTAGGGAGGGAGGGAGGTGGGTGGGTGGGTAAGTAGGTAGGTATGGAGGTAGTAGGGAGGGAGGGAGGGAGGGAGGGAGGTGGGTGGGTAAGTAGGTAAGTAGGTAGGTAGGTAGGCAGGGAGGAAGGGAGGTAGGTAGGTAGGTAGGTAGGTAGGTAGGTAGGTACCCTTGCACAATAAGCCTAAGGCTGAGGTGCATCCGGGGTATAAGCTGACGGGCCCTAAAGAAGAAGGTAGGTAGGTAGGTAGGTAGGTAGGTAGGTAGGTAGGTACCCTTGCACAATAAGCCTAAGGCTGAGGTGCATCCGGGGTATAAGCTGACGGGCCCTAAAGAAGAAGGTAGGTAGGTAGGTAGGCGAACCTTAGACTTTCTGTTTTTATTTTTTAAACTTGTCCACACTGAAGCTTCCTCCTTTCCTTAAGGAAAATATATGGACTTACGGGTCGTCTTGCTGCCCCTGTGTAATGTGTGTGTGTGCGCGTGCGTGCGTGCGTGCGTGTTTTTAATTTTTGAGCCAGGCGACCATTTTCGCTGAACTTTGTAAGCATATCATGCCATTTAAATCAATCCCAATTTTATACCTTTTAATTTCCTGCACTCATTAATAACAAGGCGGTGGATGCGCGAAGTTTCAAGTGACAGCGACATTAATGATGCGCATATTAGTGTCATAAAATGAAGTATTATAACATAATTTTAAATTATGCAAATTTTATTACTGTGTGTGTGTGTGTGTGTGTTTCGTAGAGTAGATAATAATAACATGGCGGGCATGCGAATGTTTTCGTTAGCTTTCAGGTTGATGACGAAATCTGTGAATCAGTGGAGCCAGGCTTGTTAAATTTTATGTGGAAATAGTTGATATACATACCTACACATTAGGCATGGAATATGGTTTGTAATTGAACAACTACAAACATGGCGACGATAAGAAAATTGAAATTTTTATTCTACAGATTCTACGTAGCACATTCTGCACGAAACAGTAAGTTGTTCACAAAACTTTAATGATATAATAATAATTGTAATAATAATTTGTTTATTTATATATTTGTTTACATGGCAATTTAGAATCAGCATGATTGAATTGCGCTAACCATAACAGTAGGCCCACACATATAAGCTTATAAATCTATGCAATAAGAGATTATGGTCTACGAATTCTGCTCGGAGGTCTTCGTGTTAAAGCAATAAATTTCTTTTACCAATTTCTTAGAAAGCGAAATAGATCGGTGACTCGGTATTGCAGCGTATGTAAGCCAAATACATCCAGACCGTCTATATATTACAGCCCAGACACCGAAACAATAGGTAACGTGTTTCAGAATGTTTTGTCGCACGCCTGTTCCATCGATGTTTTGTGCTTTCTTTGCGCAGGGCGCGTAGAAGTAACGAAAAGGGGGGGGGGGGGGGTTCTGTCTTTCAAACCCTCTACTTATTTAATCTTCGCAATTACTGAGTTTGCTTTTAGTGTGTATAGGTTAAATACTCGAATAAACCATACTTTAGCTGCAGGAACACAAATCAAATTGTATGGATTTTGTCATGAATGACTTACCATATTAAAAATCTGTATGTAAAATGCAATGTGTATTGAACCCTTTAAAGACGAAGCGTATCTGTTTTTTATATAAGGACTCAGCGCGTACCGCGCTGTAAACACTCTCCACTTCGGTTATAAAAACCAGTCTGTTAATGTTTTATAAGGCAAAAGTTGCTGTTTGTTCTGAGATCCGTACAAAACACATAAACGCAATGTGGGCACCACGTAGAATTTTTTCATGTCAAGCTGGTCGTATATAAAGTTACCGCTAGGCTTTAAAAGGTTAAGTGAATATTTAATAAAATCCAAGAAAAATTAATTTATGACCTTAGGTAAATGAATAACGTCTGCAAAAGTACAACTGTTTCTGCAGTGTAACTACTTGCATTCGTTGTTCTTGTTGTGGTAAGCACGCACGTGCTCGTATTTTAACGGTAGCCGATTTAGATAGTATAAAAAACGTTTCATTGACAGTGAATTGAAGGTTGTAACCTATAAAATAGATATGGTAATTCAAGGCTTAAATATTGCATCATACGGTTGATAATAAAACACAGCAGGTGAAAGATGCATAAAGAACACTGTAGAAGGAAAGAGTTCAACCTGCTTCATGGAGACATACTATACAGAACAGGGGTGCCTAAATATTCACGCTGACAGGCCATAACATAAGGGTAATAACTTTTAAAACCTGGTGATTACTTTATGTATCACCAGGTTTAGCTTTGATAAATTATGCATTTTGCTTATTGGGTGCATTTTGTATAGATCTCAGAACAAACAGCTAATATTTCCCTATACAGCGTTAACTGATTTTTATAACCGAGATGTAGTGTGTTTACTGCGCGGTGCGAGCTGAATTCTTAAATATAATTCATGCTTATCTCAGTCTTTAAAGGGTTAGGGCTTTGCTGACCACACGTGTTCATCGACGTGTAATTGCAAATATTAATTTCATGTCTCAGATTTTCATATAAACTAAAAATATATTAGTAATGTGCATTTAAATATTATTTAAATTTATCATAATAAAATCGAGTCCAAAAATTCTGTTTTCCTAAGTATTAAATTAACTTTACGACTAATTTAATTTTTATGAAACTGTACATCGAAAGTGGTGATATAATTTGTTGCAATTTTAATATGTTACAACAGGATGCTTTGAAAAGGTTTGTCGATCCTAATTAGGCCCTCTGCCACGGAAGGTTTAAATCCATGTCACTAGACTTACACATTTAATGATAGAAATACTTTCGAATCGGCAAGGCAAATGTGATTTTTAAAAGTTCAAATAACGGATCTGAAATAAGTGCGTACCAAATTTCCAATTTTAGTATTTAACGAAATTTTGTTTTATACATATATTAATATTAATATATAATTAATATATGAATTTCCTTGTAAATTTTCAATTTTTTATGTCTAAAAACCAAGAGACTTTGGAAATTGCTAAACGCACTTCTGTCGTTAATATTACATCAAGATCACAATTCTCTGTGCTTCTAGGGTCATAGACCATTACACCCGGGGTTGATGGATCGAATTTATTTCGCACCATAGAGGTTTACATCTTATTTCATTGAGGCCTTTCAGTAAGCACGAAAGCTGCGGGATGTCTACTAGAATAAGCAGACTCGTCTACACCTTACCACAAATATACATTTATATAGCTCGAGACGATTCTGAGATTTTTGTGTTTGGTTCGCCCTGAAACAGTTAAAGAAACTTGTGGGCCAGATGAAAGAAAATAGGCTTTGGATATGCTTCACTTAATTAATAAATAAATAAATTCTTAAAATACAATTACACACAATTACGTGTTTATTATATAAGAAAAAGCTGCATGCTCACGTTTAGGTCTTGATGGACCATCATCAGTGTAAGTATTTCAATTTGCTTTAAGTAAGAAAATAAAATACAAATATCAGATATACTTAACCTTTTAAAGCCTAGCGGTAACTTTACGTACCACCAGGTTTAATATTAAAAAATTCTACGTGGTGCCCACATTGCGTTTATGTGTTTTGTACGGATCTCAGAACAAACAGCAACTTTTGCCTTATAAAACATTAAGAGATTGGTTTTTATAACCGAAGTGGAGAGTGTTTACAGCGCGGTACGCACTGAGTCCTTATATAAAACAGATACGCTTCGTCTTTAAAGGGTTAATATTAGATCTTGCTTACATTTCATCTTGTAAATTTTTTAATTTTTATAGCTAGTCAAGCCCATCCCATTGCCCGCAGGGTCTAAGGCGTAGGCCTCCGGTCGCTTCCTTGCTGGGATTGCGGGTTCGAATCCCGCCTGTGGTATAGATGTCTGTCTCCTGTAAATGTTTGTGTTTTGTCAGGTAGAGGTCTCTGCGACGGGCTGATCACTCGTCCAGAGGAGTCGTACCGAGTGTGGTGTGTCTGAGTGTGATGGTGAAGCCTCGATAATGATGAGACCCTGGCCCAAAGGGGCTGTTGCGTCATGGGGAAAATAATATCTAGTCAAACCTATAAGTCGGTATAAGAAAGTAAGAAGGAAGACCTTTAAGTGCAATGCCAGTGTACACTTTAACAAACAATGTTTCAAGAGAATGTAACACCAAATTACACAAATATCAAAGCTTAATTTATATTGCATAAGAAATGCATAATTGCGTGTTATGTTACTTTAATATGTACTTATTTCATATATAAACACGACGGGGTGTCTCCCGTCAAGCTTAACTTAATTTTCGAATGCTCTTTATGGTACGTACAAATGAACAGCGATCAGCTTTCTGTTATCTGTACAAGACTGTGCTGAGTCGATTCAAAATAAAACTAGCCCCCCCTCCCCCAAACAGTATTTAATGAGAATGTTAAAAATGAGGAATAAACTGTACCCCACCAAGCTGATTTGCTACCCCTAGGTGTACGGTTACTCCCGTTTGCGAAACGCTGATTAGAACAAGGACGAACGGTAAGTTGCATCTGATTTTAAACTGCAGCAATAGGTACGAATCAGCAGCAGCAGCAGTAGTAGTAGTAGTGGTGGTAGTATTAGTAGTGTTGGTGGTGGTGGTGGTGGTGGTAGTAGTATTAGTGGTGGTGGTAGTATTAGTAGTAGTGGTGGTAGTAGTAGTAGTAGTAGGAGTATTGGTAGTGGTGGTGGTGGTAGTGGTAGTAGTAGTAGTAGTAGTAGTAGTAGTAGTAGTAGTAGTAGTAGCGGTGGTGGTAGTAGTAGCAGTAGTAGTATTGGTGGTGGTGGTAGTAGTAGCGGTGGTAGTAGTAGTAGTAGTAGCAGGAGTAGTATTGGTGGTGGTAGTAGTAGCAGTAGCAGGAGTAGTATTGGTGGCGGTGGTAGTAGTAGTAGCGGTGGTGGTGGTAGTAGCAGCAGGAGTAGTATTGGTGGTAGTAGTAGCGGTGGTGGTAGTAGTAGTAGTAGTAGTATTGGTGGTGGTAGTAGTAGTAGTATTGGTGGTGGTAGTAGTAGCAGGAGTAGTATTGGTGGTGGTGGTAGTGGTGGTGGTGGTTGTGGTACTACTACTACTAGTAGTAGTGGTAGTAGCAGTAGTGGTGGTGGTAGTAGTAGTAGTGGTGGTGGTGGTATTAGTAGTGTTGTTGGTGGTAGTAGTGGTAGTAGTGGTGGTAGTGGTGGTAGTGGTGGTAGTAGTAGTAGTAGCAGAAGTAATATAGACAATTAATTCTCTGAGTATTTTGTCCGCAGTTCTCTATTGAAAAAGAAAAAGCAGTACCTTGTATCAGGTGTCCACCTCATGTACATGACACTTGTTTTTATTCTGATGCTTGCATTACAGCGTGGCGCTACGTCGCCGTGCTTGTAAAGGTGAAGCAGGGCTCGGTCACTGCTAACCATTTAATTCTTCCCACACATTGTAACGCATAAAGAGTGACGCAATTTGCTTTTATGTTGTTAAATAATTGTACACATTTAAGAGCTATGATTTGGCTGTAACTAACCTTCCGGCACAAAGCCTTTACATAACCAAGAAATTCCCTAGCATTATGTAACACCAAATTTCGTAGTGTCACTACAAAAACTCTTCGCTAACCTCTGCCCTAAGACAGTTCTTCTCTTTTCAGATATCCAAAACTAACACTTCTGACATTCAGTGTTTCCTATACGAAAATGAAGGTGGCCGTTCGCTTGAAGAAAAAATCAGTTCTAGTCTGCTACTGCATGGTGAACAGGTCTCAGGAACTGTGTGTGTGTGTGTGTGTGTGTGTGTGTGTGTGTGTGTGTGTGTGTGTGTGAAGCACAATCCTTCTATAGCATTTAATAATTGTTGTAATCGTCGAAGTTACTTATCATGTATTTAATAGCCCCCCCCCCCCCATTGGCTTCTGTGCATGAATCTAATCTGCATCCTCCTAAACTGTTTCCTTAGGAACAACATTAACCCTTTAAAGACGACGCGTGTGTTTTATATAAGGACTCAGTGCGTACCGCGCTGTAAACACTCTCCACTTCGGTTATAAAAACCAGTCTCTTAATGTTTTATAAGGCAAAAGTTGCTGTTTGTTCTGAGATCCGTACAAAACACATAAACGCAATGTGGGCACCACGTAGAATTTTTTAATGTTAAACCGGGTGGTACGTAAAGTTACCGCTAGGCTTTAAAAGGTTAATCCGCGCTCACACGACTGGTTTGATTGGCAGATGTGCCAGTACTTGTGCATTGTACAAGGGACGAAGTGAATAACTGTGATACTGTTTCCACGGCTGGTTTATTTGACCAACATTCTTAAAGTAAAAGCTATCCCATCACTGGCCTGGCCAGGCCCTGAGGGTTCCAAGTGTTTGAGGCTCCCAGATTTCAAGACAAAAACATCCATAGTCTTGTAAAATTACTAATGGTTACTGGGAGTTTTTCCTTGGGGCTAACGCCGCTGGGGTATGAAGTTGACAATTCACTTCCATTTAGTGCCGAAGTGAAGAATGACTGGAGCTATACCTCCACTCCTCCACGCGTCTTCATAGCGTGAACAAGGACAGCTTTACCTTTGTACACCTTTTATGTAATACATCACGTTAAGTGTATGCTAAGTCTTTGCCTGAAGCCGATTATAACGCGTGCATATTCATGAGTCCCATCTAATGACGTCACAGTTAATTTGTGGTATAACATTTAGATATCTAGCGAAGCAGGTGGACTCTCCATATCCGTTGGAGGTCACTCTAAGGCAGTTAATGTCACTAAAGTACTTTTAATACATCAGTTGCTCCAGAATTTTATTACTTACTTACTTACTTACTGACTTACTTACTTACTTACTTACTTACTTACTTAGTCCTTCCCTCTTCTACTTCCTTGTTTAGAGTGGGGGTTTTTGTGATTTTTCATTTTATCACACTCACACACCATAGTCTGTAGGTCTCCTCTGGACTAGGGATCGGCCCGTCGCAGAGACCTCTACCTGACAATACAAACACTGTATAAGACGAACATCCATGCCCCCCGGTGGGATTCGAACACACGATCCCAGCAACCGCTCGGCCGCAGACCCACGCCTTAGACCGCGCGGCCACTGGAATCGGCCCAGCATTTTACAGCCCACCAAATTCTATGCCCGTAGCTTTGTTGATCTGAAAAATCTGCTGTGTAAGCACTAGTCTGTACCAGCTTATAAATTTCAGCCCTACAATATTGGCTAATTTACGTAGTTTCCGGTGCTATTGAGAACGTCATTTTGAAAGATATCGGTTTAGCAGGTCCTGGTTCGGCAAGGTGTCGGCACTTTGTTTTCGAATGGTTCCACACTGTACGTTTCTTTAGAGTGACACATCAAATTTTACACCCATTCAAAGGCGAAGCTGTGTTTCTTCTGTTAGCCTGGCTGTCGGGTTGGCAGATGTTATAAGGTGAATAACATGTAATATGCTCTTCAGTACTATGCGAATTGCAAGAGTTTTTCTCACGATGGTGCTGAGGAAAACTTCAGTCTTGCGCGACATGACGTCGTGTAGCTTGGTTTGTAGGTACATACATACGTTTTACAAAAGTCTGCTGCCTCCGTCTTCAGGTTAGTCCAAGAAAAATTTTTTTTGTTTTATCGTGTTGCCCAAATATTCGAAATTTAATATCAAGTTTCTTTAAGAATATTGGTTGTATTTTCTTTATGATTTTTGTTATATTCTGCTGGTTTTACATAAACTACTGGTGTATTGATAGGTGAAAGGAATAGCGTAGTTACGGGCCTTGTCATGATTCAGGCCGCTGGTTGTCTGCCTTTTACCGCGGAGACCCGGATTTACTACGTGGGATTTGTGGTGGACAAAATGCGATTGGGACGGGGTTTTCTACGAGTACTTCGACTTTACCCTGTAAATGTCATTCCACCAACACTCCGTACTCATTCTCCATTCACCTCCCAGTAACGCTGTATAATCCCTTGAACTCAGAGAACACCGAATACCATTCGGCTCAGAATACTTGTCTTACAGTGCGCTATCCAAAAATGTAAATATTAACCCTTTAAAGACTAAGCGTATCTGTTTTATATAAGGACTCAGTGCGTACCGCGCTGTAAACACTCTCCACTTCGGTTATAAAAACCAGTCTCTTAATGTTTTATAAGGCAAAAGTTGCTGTTTGTTCTGAGATCCGTACAAAACACATAAACGCAATGTGGGCACCACGTAGAATTTTTTAATGTTAAACCTGGTCGTATGTAAAGTTGCCGCTAGGCTTTAAAAGGTTAAAATGCACAGAACTACAATTTTGCTTGTTGCTTTATATGGGTGTGAAACTTGGTATGTCACATTAAGGGAGGAACATAGGCTGTGCGTGTTCGAAAATAGGATGCTGAGGAAAGTATTTGGGCCTAAGAGGGACGAGGCAACAGTAAGAATGGAGAAGACTACATAACGAGGAGCTTTATGATCGATACTCCTCAAGAAATGTTATTAAGATGATCGAATCAAGAAAAATTAGATGGACGGTACATGTGGCACGTGTGGGGGAGAGGAAAGCTGCATACAGAGTTTTGGTAGGCAGGCCCGAGGGGAAGAGACGACTTGGAAGACCTAGGCATAGGCGGGAGGATAATACTAAAATGGATCTTCAGGAAATATGGTGAGAGTATGTATTGTATTTATGTGGCTCAGGATGAGGAGAAGTTGCAATCTGTTGTGAACATTGAAATGAAATTTCGATTTCCATAAAGTGCGGGGAATTTTGTAACTAGGTGAGGAACTATCAGCTTGTAAAGAATTACTTACTGCATGGAGTTAGTTCCTCAGAGGGTCTCTAAATAACTCAGTTAAAATAGGTTGTGTATTGCACTTTTTGTCTGAATGTTAGTTTGCTTAATATTCTTCGACCATGTACATACGAGTGTATGTACAGGTATTAAGAGCCACATGAACGGAGGGCTGCGGAAGGTCAGTGGTAACATGTGATCTGGTTTGGCAGAAATAAGACTGCAAGGAATGTGACGGTGTTATATGTAAGAAAGATTACTGTATGGTGCAACAGTTGCGACATAAGCTAAAGTCTGTATTTGCATAGAACCAGATGCGAATTATAAAGCACTTACAGAAGACGTGTGAATTGGAATTTGATGACTTCGGTTTCTTGGCATATTTAACGATGCTAAGGGTTTCATTATCTCAAGTAATTTTGATAAATTTGGGTTGAAGTGTGTCAGTCGTGGCGTTTATTTATTTATTTATTTATTTATTTATTTATTTATTTATTTATTCAGTTGCTTGCTTACTTCTTCACTCAGCTCCCCACTCACTAGAAATGCATTCGTCATTATTTGTTTGTTTGTTTGTTTGTTTACGCAGGTGCTTACTTGCTTAATTATTCACTCATCTCTTCACTCAATAGAAATGCATCCGTCGTATGACTGGGTGACAATGCACGCTAAACCACAGCGTCTTTTATCATATGTATCTTGATTCAAAGTATTTGATGAATTCACAAGAATAACGGTTACTGAGTTAACATTTTATCGTACAAATAGCTGAAACCCAGTATTGTGACTGCTGCCACCTGGTGGGACTATTGTAACTCTCGTTTTTGTTTGGCTTCAACGGAAAAGAAGTGTCACTCACAAACGAAGCTCTTCCGTAACAATAGAAATCCCATTACCATGTAAGCCGGGGTGTGACTGAGAAACCAAGGTTATTATGTCAGACTGGAGTGGTGCTGTCAGTAGCTCAGGCTACACAGTGTCAAATGGTATGTTGATTAGTGAATAATAAATTGTAAAGGACAAGGACATGGTCGTGACATAGTTTGAGGTAATATTTTGGCCTTTGGAAGGACTGAGAAAAAACACGAGAAATCCCAGAGTGATCAAATCGAGAAGAACGAGATGGGCGGGGCATGTAACACGTATGGCGAAAGGAGAGGTGCATACAGGATTTTGGTAGGGAGACCTGAGGAAAAGAGACCACTTGGAAGACCCAGGCTTAGATGGGACGATAATATTAAAATGGATCTTCAAGAAGTGGAATAGGGCATGGACTGGATTGAACTCGCTCAGGATAGGGACAGGTGGCGGGCTCTTGTAAATGCAGTAATGAACGTTTGGGCTCCATAAAATGCGGGGAATTTCTTGACTAGCTGAGAAACTGTTAGCTTCTCAAGAAGGACTCTGCTTCATGTAGTTAGTTAGTTAGTTCGTTAGTTAGTTAGTTAGTTAGTTAGTTAGATAGATGGTTGGTTGCTTGGTTAGTTGCTTGGTTGGTTGGTTAGTTGGTTGGTTGGTTGGTTAGTTGGTTGGTTGGTTAGTTGGTTGGTTGGTTAGTTGGTTAGTTAGTTAGTTAGTTAGTTAGTTAGTTAGTTACTCGGTTGGTTGGTTAGTTAGTTAGTTAGTTAGTTAGTCGGTTAGTTAGTTAGTTAGTTAGTTAGTTAGTTAGTTAGTTAGTTAGTT